>CANXYC010322596.1:0-26658 GCA_948193065.1 Aleurites moluccanus | reverse complement strand
TTTTTTTTTTTTTTTTTTTTTTTTGGAGGAAACACAATTTAATATTGTGAAAGGAAATAATTTTTTATTAAAAAAAATTATACCAAACAAATAACGACAAAAATTTTTTGGATTTATTCTTATTTGGTTGGTTAAATTTTTTTTTATCAAAAAATTTTCCATTTTACCCAATAAAATATTGTTACCTCAAAAAAAAAAAAAAAAAAAAAAAAAAAAAAAAAAAAAAAAAACCATGCCTAGCAGGCTGTGTGAAAGCATCCATTTTAGAATTCTAGGAAAATCATACTCCTTAACTATACCAGAATTGAATGCTATATTTGGGTTCTTAAATGAGGGATAAAGTGAAATGCCTAAAGAATGGAAGGAGAACCACACTTAGGATTCATTGGCCATTTCTTCTAGCTATGATTATAGCTCCTCAAAAGCCACCAAATTAAAGATCCCACAATGCAATACTTGCATAAGTTCATGACCTATTCATTGTTTGGAAGAGGAGATAGTAGTGAAGTGGTTGAGAGGAATGATATATTCTTCCTAAGTTGTATGCATAAAGGAAAATGGTTAACACAAGATATTGGTTTGCCGCCTATTTGGACCATATTATGAAAAGAACTAGAGGCAATTTATATGAGGGAGATGTGGTGACTGCCATAACTTTAAAAGATAAGGAGTTTGACATTGGGACTTCCCAACAAAAGAGAATTAAGTGTAATGACAAGTTTGACTTATAAAGCTTGACACGTATGGGTATGGATCAGAAGGATGGAAAATTGCCTACTTGGTTGACCCTAATATCATGGAAAAGACACCAGATTCTCCCCTAAAATTACTAGGGAGGAGGATAGTAGTGACTTCTCTACAGACCTTAATAAGGATGGTGCTCCTTTAGGTCATATAAAGGTCTTGGCTTGACTATTGGAGGAAAAGATGGATTATTTATCAACTTAATTTTCTTTCTTGTATGAGTACCAATATGCATTAGTTGTGTAATACCCTAGAAAATTCATATTTGCATATAGTACCCTAGTATGTGTATTAACAGGAGAATTATTTTAATTAAGTAAATAAATCACATAAATGCAATTTAAACCACTAAAAATCCTAACTAAGGTTTCTTAATACTTCATTAAAAATTGAATTATACATATACATCATTGGAAACCTAATTAAATGAAAAATGAAAAATATGTAAAGTATTACTGTGAGAAACCAAAGTGGGGCAAAAGAATAAATATCTAAAAATTTTGGGGTAATGTCTAAACACTAAAAACACAAGAGGTCAATGTGTGAATTTTGAAACTTTGAGATTTTTATTATTAATAACCAAATGAAACTAAAACTCCTCCATTTGTCCAAGTGCTTGGATGAACCTACACCAACTCTCCCCCTTCTTCATTTCTTCATTCCTCCACCAAAAATCTTATACCAGATCACATCTAAACTTAAAAAAATGAACCCACATATATTACTAAGCATAATAAACACATAAATATGAAAATCCTACCATAAAAACTAAAGGAAGGTTTAATTCAACAAAGGGTTTTCTCTCCAAAGTGAGGTATAATTACTTATTTGATTCTTTTTTAATATATATGAGTTATGTGAAAATTCTATTGAGAAATTCTCATTAACAAACAAATATATATGAAGATACGAAGAATTGCCTCTAAATTGGGTTTATATCAAAACTAAATTTCAAACAAGAAGTGTTTAGGATATGTTTATTTGTGTCTAATTAAACCTAAAATATGTGAATTTGATGTTGTAAAACCAAAGGAAAATGAAAGTGTTAATGGAATGGATGATGAAGGGTATTTATGCCTACTTTGAGAATTGAAGCTTAAAGTGTGATTTTGGCTAAAAAAACAGTTAAGGTGAGTTATAAATATGTTGTTATGCATGATTGTACCCAAATCATAAATTATAGAACTCATTTGCTCATTGTCATCATCATGGTCGAACCTATATAGTGCATTTCCTTTGGAATTTCTTTATTGACTGAACCCTAATTAACCCTATTTCTATGAGTTTTGTTTGAGATTTGTATACCTATACTCTTGATTGGATTGAGTACTTGATGATTATTAAATTGGCCAAGATTTTATTACCCAAAAAGCCTACCATTTTGTTGTTTAAAAGTTGCACACCAAATGTTCGATGAAATACCTCAATGAACTATACTTCATGCCCACTAAGTGTTCGATGAAATGCCTAAATGAACTTGCCATTATGACATCAATGGCACCTAATTGTAATACCCTAAAAATATACATAATAAGTTTTTGTGAAATAAGTTCTCAGTATGTGGACTAAAATTATCGAAATGGATAAGGATAATTTTAGAAACTCAGTTAGAGCGAAAACGAGAAAATTTTTCAGAAATCGTCGGTACCGATATCGCTGCCGAAAAATAGCAGTACGGTCGACGGATGAATTTCTGAATTTGAATTGAGGGTAAATAATAATGTATATTCATGTGTGAATACAGTAAAAAAGAAATATGAGAAAATATTTAAGAACACTGATAAAGTGTGCGATGGCAAAACCGTAAATAAAGAGTATTTTCAATAAATAGTGAATTTCGACAGTCTGAATTTCCAAATAG
Organism: Aleurites moluccanus; assembly: GCA_948193065.1. Lineage (NCBI taxonomy): Eukaryota > Viridiplantae > Streptophyta > Magnoliopsida > Malpighiales > Euphorbiaceae > Aleurites > Aleurites moluccanus. The sequence continues at coordinate 24,053 of CANXYC010322596.1, read as the reverse complement.
CTCTGAAACTATTTTTATTAATTAATATTAATAAAAATATGATTTTTGAACATTCACTTTAAATTCCAATTCCTGACGAAATTTTCAGAATAAATTACAGAGCGAAAAAGGACCAAAAATAAATTTTAAAAAATTGGAGGACCAAAAGTGTAATTTATCAATTTTTGTCTTATTATATAAGCATAAATTTGACCAAATTTTCTGTCATTTTTCTCTTCCACCCGTGATGATTTCTTTTCCATTTCAAATGATTTTTTTGTTCAAAATTTGTAAAGCAAATGTGTAGAAAATCATAAACAAAAACCATACAAACATTAAACAACCAAAATCAACCATAAAAATTGAAGAACAAGCAAGTGGAATTTTTGGCCATTCTAGGGTTTTTGAGGTAATTGTTTATTTGTTTGATTTTTTAATTTAATTAGGTTAAATGGATGATAAAATGATTGGGTAAATGGTTTAACTGCATCAATTGATGCATTAAACAATTTTATCCAATTTTCTAATTTAAAATTAAAGTTGTGAGTTTTGATTTTGAGTATATGAATTAGGATGTGTAAATTAGCTTTAGAATAAGTTAATTGGGTATTAATCGATGTTTAATTGATGTTCGTTTCGTTGTAGAAAATTCATTCGGAGAAAATCGCCGATTTTTGCCTAAACCGAGGATTTGAGGAATTCAGAAGCAAATCGAGTTTGCTAGGTGATTTGGAGTGATAGGTGAGTCTATTATGCACAAATTACTTACCTAAATTGATAAAATACTAGTTGGAATCCATTTGTGAAAAATGCCATTAGGCCGAACCCTAATTGAAAAAATTTGTCTTTGAATTGCCTTGGTTTTGGAGTTGATTTTCCATTCCAAATTGATGTGTTTGTTGAAGATTATTGAGTTGCTTTTGTCACCTATAGAATTGCTTCCATGTGTATGTTTATTAATAATTGGGGCAATGTCAATATTGCGCCGAAACCATGACGAAAAATCCGTAGGCCAACCATTTGAATGTCATCGCCGCCAGTGACAATGGCATGCCAATTGCGTCAACTTTTTGGCCACAAATGACCAAAATATGTTTGTTCCCATTTTTTAGTCATTAGGCCTTTGGTCATCATTTAATCGATAATTATTGATGTTTTATTGACTTTATGATCATCCAATTGCTTTCCGATGAGTTATTGATATTGTCGATGCCATTGTTTTGAAACGGTATCTCTTGATGTGTTTATCGCTTCTATTGACTTCGAGATGGTTTGACAGAGCTGTCGTTCCGACAGGGTAGTGAGTTCATGCTGTCAACTTTGTGCACGTTGTATTGATTGATACCTTATACTAGGAAGGGATGTCCTAGTCATAAGACCTGTACAGTCTTATGTTATATATATCTATATATAGTGATTTATACTTGGCACATTTCTATGCGTTTCATGGCTCTATATCTGTCATAGTGATTTGTGCTTGGCACATTTCTATGCGTTTCATGGCTTTATATCTGTAATTTTCATATATATATATAATGATTTGTGCTTGGCACATTTCTATGCGTTTCATGGCTCTATATCTGTCATTTCCATCTTGTCCACGTGATATTGATTCTATTGATGTGATTGTTTACTTACAGTCATATTCTGTATTTGATTATGTAATTACAGAGTTTCTGAGCAGATTGATCCATTTATTTTCATCTGCCTATTGTTTATTGATATTCCATTATCTGTTATTTGTCGATGCATATTAGATTCACTGAGTATCATATTTACTCACCTCTTACTGTTTGCCCTCTCAGGTGCAGAGTAGGAGGCAAATATCCCAGTTCTTTTGGCTCTTTGTGGATTCTGCAGATCTTGTTTCAGTGTAATATTATGAAAACTATATTATTTTGTATGTTCATATCCTAGATGCTCCATGGGTTTTGTATAGTATAGTTAGAGTATGAACATGTATGTACGAGAATATTAGAGATTATAAATGATATAATTATAGTATTTACAAAATGAATGACAGAGTGATAAAATGAATAGTGTTTATGTGAGTGAATGTTTATATGTACTGTTATGTGATTGATGATGAGTAAGATATATTTCCTCTGCAATATTATTATGGGATAGATGTGATTGATGGGTTCTACGGGTGCCGGTCGCCTCGACATCTCCTACACCCTAGGACCATCGCGATCCAAAAATTGGTCATGACACTAATCCAACCCTTGGCTGAATGACATTGGTCCACAATTTTATTGTTTATATTTACTTGATTGTTGATTCATTGTTGCTTATTGTTCAGTGGAAACCTATTGTGTTTATTGGAAAATTGATTTGTTCTTATTGCTATCTTTGTCTGATCGTTACCATACTTGAATCCTAATGTATATATTATATGTTAATATGACAAAACTACCTACCTATGAGGTAGTGGGTAAATACTATCGGCATTATGAAAAATGATTATTATATTGAGCTCTTGGTAGGAATGAGTTATTGTCCTAGCCATAAGGTATAATCAACCTTATGTTATTATTACTGGATTGGATATGCTACCGAATTATAGCACTTTACTAATATGTTTACAGGCCCTTAACTCTGTCATGCTTTACTATTATGAGTCTATCATTGATTCATGTTACCTTATGACTGTTCCAATGATTATTGTGATTGGTATTTTATTTTTTATCTCCTCCATTAGCATATTAGACTTGTTATCCTCTATTTGATATTACCTTGATCATTTGATAAGAAAACCAAATTGTAATCTAATCTTTATATGTATAATGCCATATTTATGACTCACTGAGTAGATTTACTCATCCTTTAATTGTCCAATATTTTCCAGGTTCAGAATGACTTAGCAGTAGTTCCAAAGGTTTTCTCTTCAGATATTGGAACCAGTCTTTTTTCATGTAAAGTCTTATATATAAGTACAATATTTTGATCTCTTAGAAGTTGCATGGTATATGTAGTACTAGAACTAGAAATAATGTAAATTTATATGTAATTAATATTATTATTGTTAGACCAATAAGTCATGCTTAATATGAATTGAAGATGGTTATGGTATATTGAAATATGAGAATGTGGTTGAGTAGTATGTCAATATTCATATAGTTATAGCAGGGTTCTACGGGTGTTGGTACTGTAAACTGTTCCCACATTCTAGGACCGTCATATTCCAAATATGAGAATGATAAGTTACTCTAGAACTTACTTGTAAGTACTAGCTGAATCACATAAATTAGCATTTCAAAAAAATGAAAATAATGAAGGTAAATTAAGATTTGACCAATTTAACTTAAAAAGCCAACCATTTGAATATCATTAGATAATACCTTTTGAGCTTTAATTTCATCGTTTCTTTGAAAGCACCAATAAATTGTGTTTGCAACAAAATAAAAAGATAAATAATAATAAGAAAAAGAAAGAGTTGCAAAGAAAAAGAAAATAAGTAAAATGTCCAGTTAAATGCATTTATTGTCTGAGGTATAAATATCAAATGTTAAAAGGAATAGGAATGTTTTGAAAGAAAAAAGAAAAAAAGGTGAATTATGCTAGTTCATAGCAAGATTCATTATTTAAATCCTCTTGAAACTTTTGCCATTAATTTTTCATTTTTATCTACCCTTTTACACTAGCCCTATTACACATAATGAAAGTCCTTCAGATTTTTGTTAATATAATTTGCTTGATGGAGATTAGGTTAGCAAGCAAGCCTAAGGATGTAGTGTTGCAAGTAATAATATCATGTCCCGATTTCGGAACATGACGGTCCTAGGATGCAGGAAATGTCAGAGGTGATCAACACCCGTAGAACCCAGTATCATATCTTATAATCAATTACTATCCAATTATATACTTATTATTCATTATGTATTCTGTCACCCTGTATTCTGTCATTTTGTAATATGACATTCATATGTCTGTAATTATCATCCACATATGCAATATTAATCTTTAGCCTCTATATAATATCATATATTTGTAAATACGGTCTAACTATAACCAATTATACACTATCATGGAGCAACTAAAAAGATATTACAATCAATGCTATCTTATTACTATCCAATTATATACTTATTATTCATTTTGTATTATGTCACCCTGTATTCTGTCATTTTATAATCTGACATTCATATGTCTGTAATTATCATCCACATATGCAATATTAATATTTAGCCTCCATATAATATCATATATTTATAAATATAGTCTAACTATAACTAGTTATACACTACAAGGGAGCAACTAAAAAGATATATATGATACAATGTTCAAAATAATTACACTGTCAATATCACACTATAGAAATCCATAGAGAAATGAAAGTATTGATTCTACCTTCTATTCTGAACCTGGAAAATGGTAAAAAACTAAAGGAATGAGTATATAATACTCAGTGAATTTAATATTCATCACTTACAGGTAAAAGTTAGGTAATCAACAAATAAACAGGTAAATAATCAATAAATAGTAGGGTTGCACACCAAATTACAGAATGAGGAAAAAGTTAACATAATCAATGAACAAGTCAACAATACTCATATCATGTAGATAAGACAGATAATGGGCCATAAACACATGTAAACTCATACCATCTCATATAATATACATAAGGCTGATCGGGCACTTATGGCTAGGACAGTTAACCCTTTCCAGCTAAGGTTTCATATAAACAATATGCACATTGCTGATGATATTTACCCGCTACTACGTTGATGAGGAAGCTTTGTCAAATCAATATATTATCCAAGAAAAGAATGGCATGGATCAATGGACATCAATGGGTAACCAATAGCTCATCAATAATCAATATCTTTCAAATCAATCAAATGATATTGTAATTCAGTAACTTGTAATCAATGGAAGGTATATATGGAACAACAATAGGTATAACAATCATTAAAGGATTGATTTACAAAATGGTTATCAAAGGTCATTTGGTTGGCACAATAGGCTAGCAAATGTTGCAGGCAACAATGGCATTCAAATGGTAGGCCTACAAAAGAAACAAATGATAGGCCTATGGAAGAAACAAAGGTAGGCTTATGAATTTTGAACTAGGCATTTCACAGTATGCAACATTCATTAGGCAATAAGGTTAGGTTTTGGTGCAATATTAATATTGCCCCAATATCAGTCAAACAACTCACAATATAGGCATTACAATGAACATTAGATATCCAAAAAATAACATCGAATAAGGGATCAAAGAGGCATGTGAATTAAGAAGAAAACCAAGCAAAATACAAAGAGATGAATAGTAAACATGGGTTCGGCCTACACTGGGTTTTCAAGAGAGGTTTTCAATCAATATTTCAATGCTATAGACATGTTAAATGATGCATATTAAAGTCACCTCACACTTTAGATTAGCTTAAAAAATTGATTTTCCACCAATTGCTTCATGAGAGGCAAAAGTCACATTCATCCAATTCTTTGTGTTTTACACCAAATCAATCACTAATTAAGCTTCCATTAGCATCAATTAAACATAATATAAACTAATTAGACATTAAACATCATTAATCTAGGGTTTGGTAATAACCAACTTCAATTAGGGTTTCTAAATTTGGGGATTTTCTATCAAATGCATCAATTGATGCAATTAAACTATAAACCCATCTAATTCAATGTCTATAACACTTATTTAACCTATTTAATCAAATAAATCATTTTGTTACCTTATGGAGGATTGATAGCCGAATCCCTCTTTCAAAATAATCTTGATTTTCTTTGAGTTTTTAATAGAAAAATGGATGGAAATGGAAGAATAAAGGTTAGTTACTAGATTTTCCTTTGGTTTTTCTTAAGAAATTTGCTTAAAAATGATGGCTTTTGAGAGAATGGTGGTTCAGCCAAGCTTGGATAAGGGAAGAAAATGAGCCAAAATTTTCTAAGTGTTGCTTTTATACTTGGATGTATTAGCAAATTATATTTTAGTCCTTAAAGCTTCCATTAATTAGACTTTGACACCACAACTTTCTGTAATTAATTATGTTAATTCTATTGAGATTTAAATTTCAAATTGGGGAATGAAATGACTTATTTTTATCTGTAGTTTATCGTCATATAAGTTTTAGAGTCATTATGGGTCATGGATAGTGGGTTTCCCAAAATGCCCCTGAAGTTCAACTTATTTACGATTTTTCTATTCTATTGATTTTCCATCATCTTTAATACTTTTCCATACTTTCTTTATATAATTAAATATTATTATTCTTAATTTATTATCATACAAGTATCTGTGAAAAATTAACTTTAATTAGATACTGTATTAATTTTCTTAAATTTTTTAAGTACCGATGGTATTTTCGGTCCAATAACTATTTTAACTATTCAATGACTGTAGCTTAACTCTAGGGTATTACAATTAAGTAGCACCAAGGGACAAACAAATTTTTGGCATCGCTGTTAGGGAGACCATAAGCATATTAGTTTATGTATAATTGAATTTTTCTATGTTTTTACTTCTATTTATTTTAACTGTTTCTTTTAATTTCTATCTTTAGTCTATTTCACTTAATTTACTCTACCATTTTTGTTTCGTTTTTAGGAAAAAAGTATTTTTATTTTTATTTGTTATTGTTTTCAACCTTTTTGGTTTTGATTGTGATTTATGTAAGATAGGCACTCACAAGAAAAAGAGTTAACTCACATAATCAAGAAGAACTAAAAAGTCTTGTCAATTAACTTTGATTAGTTTTGTGTAGAGGATCAACAACTAAACTTTGGGCAAGAAATACAAATTGATTCTAAGGAGGTTTATATAGGCATCCTAGAGGAGATTGAGAACAATCATCAAACAGAAGAGAAATTTGACCAAGAAGAAGAAATAAATATGGCTAGAAGACTTGCTATGATGAAAGTAATTGGTATAGCTACCTCGTGTATTACACTTAGGGATGTAGCAAGAAATTATGAGTTAAAAAATATCCACTACAATATATTGCCATCTTTCAATATGCAAATAATAAAAAAAAATAGGAAAAAGTAAATAATCATAAACTATTATTACCTAATGTATAATAAGAAGAACAAAAATAAGTATTCTTCAACTACATTTCTTTAGCTCTATATTTCATAAATCAAGTTGTAAGCAATAAAGGATGAAGAATGAAGTTGTTCTTATCATCTACACTAAACTCCATTAACTAAATATGGGAGAGGTGATAAGTTTATTATTGACATGTTTAAAACACAAGTCATTATGTAAAAACACCTAAGCTCATTAAACTTAATTTACAATATATGCCAAAGTCATTAAAAGATAAATCGCTTTAACCCCTAAATCAAATTCAAGGTTTAGGGTTACAAAACCTCAAATATTTAATTACCATTCAATACCAAATATATATTGGTATATCAATTTAATCATTCGTACTTACATTCAATATAAGTTAGGACTAAATCGACAAACCCTAATTACTTAGACTAGCTATACGTTATGCAAGGGACCTTATAAATTTAATTACTAGCTCAGTCCAGTTATCTCAATTACTTAATTAACTAATTAATTAACAATCAAGATAATGAGTATGATCATGCAGTATTGTTTTTATATATGAATTTCTAGGTTTATACCTAATTAGCAATGGATATAATATGATATTAGTCTTTGATATCATGGGAATGTTTCACCAATCGAAAATCCATACTTCTTCATTTTCCATAAGTCATAGCATAAGATATTGCAACTACCTAATTAGTATCAATGTGAAAAGTTGGTTACTGACATTCTATATATCTTGATCATTATTACCATGCACTAGAACTCTTCATTAGAAGATCCCGATCTTACTAGGATAATAAAAAATGTCAAACCCTATTACCACAATCATATGTCCACATCTCAATATATATTATGATAGTAACCTAGAAATCCTTTCCACTATATCTTTAATTTGCCTTGGCCAAAGATTTTATATCAAGAATAATGAGAAAATATTGAATCTTATTCTCATTTACTCAAAGCAATGAATCATGCATCTGCTGAACATCGGATCCTAGTATAAAGTCACCATATGCCATAAGTCGGTGTGTGGATAGCCTTATTTTTTAAGTAGTAGCAAACGTTAATCACCTATATATAGACAATCATGTTACCTTAAGTTGAAAGACTTTATGCATAATTACGACCAGTATGACAATTGATAAACAAATAATAAAATTCTATATCAACCTCATCTTATGTCATAGTTCAACTAATTTAATGAATTTTCTCATGTTTGTCCTCACATTCTAATCAAATAGCATGTGATTCACCACTTTCACTCCATTAGTATTCCATTCTAATTAGGAAGACAAAGTGGTGGTCCTGACTAGTGCATCCAAGTGTAGAGCCCAATAACCATGAATGGTTACACTAGGTTGAATTATCATCCCATTTTTCACACTAAAAAAAATTCATCTAACAATTACTTAGAGACTATATTCTCAATTATAAATGATTATCACAAGAGAATATATTATTGTCAGGAGAATAATTTATTTTATAGTTATTATGTATACAGTTCTAGAACATACTATACCGTCAAACTTTACTAGTATCTAAAAAAGCATAATATTATTTCTTAAATATAATTAAAGAAGCTAAACATACTTATTTTTTTATTAATGTTAAAAGGTTGGACATAAGTTATTTAGTTTCGTGACTTCTAATTTCTCAATTAATAACACTTTCTATTTCTTATTTTCAATTTATAGTAATACCTTAAACACTTATTATTTTTATTTATTCAACTTAAATATTATTTTTTTTACATTAATTAACAAGTAGCAAATTATATAAATAATTCAAAATTCTATAGAAAAAGGATAACTAGAAAACCCATTCATAAGTGAATTTTCAAACTTTCTCTTAGCTTTAACTTTAATATATAGTATATAGATTTCTTTAGAGTATTTTATAGCAAACATGGTTGTCGGATTGGAACTCATTTTCGGTCTAATCTATTTTTTTTTTTTTTCTTTTCTCGATTATAATTAAACCCTATCTCAACCCATATGAATTGGTTAGTTCAAAACCAATTCTGCGGGTAATTAGTCTTCAATTTAAAAAAATAAATATTTTGTTGCTTTTAAGATCGAACCATGACCTTTAGAAATATTGATAGAGCCTCAACTAGCTAAATAAGATATAAGCTCTTATTATTATTTTTTTGCATAAAAATATATTATTTCATTTTAAAAATATATTATAAAATTATTTTTAGTAACCACCTACAAACATAAATTAATAATAAAATTAAATTTATTTACATTTCTCTAATTTTTATTTATAAAAAAAATTACTTTATTTATTTTTTTATTACTATCTAAAATTTAAAATTAATTTTATATTATTTATTATATTCAAATTTATTTTAAATTATTTATAAAATTTATATTGTTTATATTATATAATATTAATTTAATTATTTTTTTTTGTTTGACTCTAATTAAATCTAAATCTATGACTCATAACTTTTTATTTCTATTAATTCAAAAATTGGGCCGAGTTTAATAACATTCATATCAAATAGTCAATTATTCTATTCTACGCCAATACAAATATGGACTTAGTCAATAGCTAGTGCCTCTTTTTCTATTCGATTATTATAAAACACCAATTATTGGGGGTATTTTAAATAGTATTTTTATCAAAAAATATTTTTTAAAATATACGAAATTTTGGTATTTATACAAAAAATTTGATTATTATAATAAAAAATTTATTATTAATTTTTATTATCAAACACTCAAATAAATGATTTTGACTTAAATAAGTGATTTTAATTTAAAAAATTTAATATATTATAATATTTTCAGTCTAATTAATAAATTTTAAATACTTAATTGAAAATTTAAATAGTCATATTTTATTTTGCGTCAAGTCAATATATGGACCTAGTTAACAGTAATTACCTATTTTTCTATTAAATATGAAAAACACCAGCGAAAATTCAAACCATTATTTTATTTCATCCATAACGTAAATTTTATGCTACGCCATTGTTGAAAGCAACAGCAAGGTCTTATTCATTTATATTAATTAGTGCTGTTTACTTATTCCAAAACAGTAATTGATAGTGATAAAGAATATGCCCTTAGAAATGAAGCAATGATGATTTACAGTTACGCATACACCATTTAGATATGGGTGGCAATTTTGATCCGCCCCAATCAATTGCCGCATAATGCAATTCTAATGGATGGGTAATATATATATAACCTCATCCCCTAATAGGAATAAAATGTGTTATTTATTTATGATGTTTTTTCATTTATTTAGAATAATGTTTTTAAATACTTATTAAATGAATTATTCTTAAAATGACAATTCATTCTAGTACAAATACTTTAAACTATTTATGATTACAGATGAGCCATATTAGTTCTAGAAAATTATCACTTAAGCTTATCATTCTAATTAGTACAAATTACTAATAGTATGGAGGTGGTGATCACAAACAACATGACTAGATATTAATATAAATATGTGTATATTTATAAAATGAATGATTGAATTATGGCATTGGATGAGGATATGAAATTTTACTATCAGTCAATTAATTATTGTTCATATCATAATGGTGCATATAGTTTTTTGACTTTAAGTGATGAATCATCTCAAATATAGGTGGTTAAAAGTTTGTTACTATTTATATGATGAGATCAGCCGCACATCGACTTTAGACATGTGGTGGCCTTAGCTAGTTATGAGGCGGATGATAAAAAAAGATATGGATTTGTTCCTTCAATTAAACAACTTAAGATTTTATACCATCATATTCTTCTTTATATGAAATCTTAAGACAAGGTATTTTAGATTAATTGGAAATGATCTTTCTAGTTTGAAACATAAGGTTATCAAGAATCAAATTGTGATGCAGTAATAGTGTTTTTGCATTAGAGTTTTGTTAGACCTTTAGTATTTTAACATGTTCATTTTGATGGATATAAATAATTAATTAATCAACTAATGTTGTTTGTTTAATTATATGCAAGGTCCCTTCTTAGAATGTAGGTTTTGGACTTGTAGCGCCTGCTAGATAAGATGTAGCCCCTGCTACTATGTAAGTAGCAACCGCTACCCAGAATTCATAGTCACTACATTTTATCTTGAAGATACAGTAGTTTAAGTCTGAAAGTGTAGCCCCATTACAAAGGAAGTAGCGCTCGCTACTAAGTAAATCACAGTCGCTACATAAGAATTCACAGCCGCTACATTATGTCCAGAAGGTCTAGTAGCCTGAGTCTAAAAGTGTAGCCCCCTACTAAGGAAGTAGAATCCACTACAAATAACTAACAGCCACTATATTTTTAGTCACAACCGTGAATTTCAAATCCAAAAAATCCAAAAGCTTAAGGGTTTAAGGAGCATAGCAGTAGCTCCCACTACTAAAGGAGTTTAAAGACAAAAGCTTTTTGGAGAAATTGGTTGAAGTGTTGTACCTGTTACATATTAAGTAGCGCCCGCTACTAAGAAAATTCACCGCCACTATAGGAAAAGTCATAGCCGTGAAGTTCTTCATCCAAAGTTGAGTCGCGCCCTCTACAAGATAAGTAACCCCCGCTAATTATTGATTAACGTCTACTACTCCTTATGTAGCCGCCGCTACATCTGAAAAACTGATAGAAAAATAGTAGTTGCAAGTATGAAGTTTTGCATTAAATGCACATTTAATGCACCCAAATGACTCTATTAACCTGAAAACTATTTATATGGATTGGTATGAAGTTAATAGGGTTAGAACAACCATCTATTATTTCACTAATTCATACCTTTGAGCATTCAAGTGTTCTTAAGCATATATTTGAGTTTTTTTTTTTTATTGTAAAGAGAATTAATTGCTATTCTTCAAGTATGATCCTAAGGAGTGGACGTAGGCTTGTTTTGGCCAAACCATTATAAATTTCTTGTGTGAATTTTCTCTCCTTCTTCTCTTTATTAATTTTAAGTTGTTATTAATTTTTTAAAATAACCAATTCACCCCTCTTTTTGGTTGCCAAGGGACTTTCAATTAGTATCAGAGTTTTGAATCCATCTCTCTAAAGGTTTAACCATCTTGGATCAAAGATCAAATGGCAAACCAAGCAACCGACATTATTGAAGCCAGTTCCACCATGAGACCATCTTACTTTAATGGAACCGACTATCCCTATTCGAAAAATAGAATGGAAATGTAATACCCTAGGAAGCCCCATCTTGTATGCATTAATTGATTCTCATTTTATGGTTTACAAGCATTGAAATGATGAGAAATAATTTTAGAAACACAGTTAGAATGCAAATGAAATATTTTTCCGGAAATCATCGATGTCAAAAACATTGCCGTCAAAATAGCAATACGGCTAATTTAAAAATTTCTGATCCAGACTTGAGGGGGATTAAATAGGTTAATTTTATGTAAAATTATGGTGAAAATAAAGAGTTGAAAAATATTTTGGAACACTGAAAATAAGAGTAATGGCAAAATTGTAAATAAAGACAACTTTGGGGGGTAATTTTGGAAATCTACTGTCTAGGATCCAGAAATGACCCAGAACTATTTTTAAATGATAAAACAACTTAAAATAAGATATTTCACTCCCCACACTTGAGATTGAATCTAAACAGAATAGACAGAATAAATTACAGAAAGTTTTGGGGTCAAAAATATAAATAAGAAAAATTTTAGGCCAAAAGTGCAATTAAACAAAGATTGGGACCCACCAATTGAATCAAATAAAAATTCTAGAGAAATCAAGAAGGGGGGCTGGCCATAAGGATTAAAGGTGATATTTTTTATTTATTAAGTGATTTTTTCTTTTATACCAATAGGAATTTAACATGTGAAAATTCTAGACTTTTCCATTTTTTTCATTAAATTCAAATTGGCTTTTGGTGTATGGAAAAAAGAAAAAGAAAAAAATAGCTATTAGTAAGGAAGTGGCCGAACCAGTGGAGGGGAAAAAACTACCAAAAAGATGTCTTCCAATTTTTCTATAGAAATCAACCAAAAATAGCTAGGAAATTGAAAAAGGAAGATGAGGGAAGAAAGGAAATTGGTATTCAAGCTTTATGGAGGAAGAAAGAAGATGGAATTTGAAAATTTAATCTAAGATAATGATTCTAAACTTATCATTTTTAATTGTATTTAAGAGTTCCATAGCATGATTTAGTAACTAATTGAGGTAATTAAGTTAAAAATATAAAAAATGAGCTAGGGTTTATATAGTTCCTGGAATCTGTTGGATGGAAGTACATTGTGGCTATTATTCCGAAATATTAAAGAATGAATTTGAGGATAGTTAAAGCATGAAAATTTTATATAAATATGTTAATTATATGCATGTAAAATAAATTTGAAAAATTCGAAGTGAGGTAAGAGTTATTGAGTAAAAACTGTGACTGGCTTGGAATTAGATTTTCTAGAAAATACTACTGTATTTTTATTATACAGAATGATAGAAACAGAATTAGAAGAAATGTTTACAAGAAAAGTGTTCATTTATGTATTATATATAATCTTGTAAAAGGGTTTTGCAGTTGGAATTATGGTTTATAAGATATTAGGTCATAAGTGTAGACTGCCAGGAATGACTATTTAACAGAACATATGTTATAAAATTCTATTAATTTGAGGACCTTAAAGTTTGAATTAGAAAAGTGTTAAAAATAATAGATAATAAATTATGTGTTATCTAAATGGTTGTAAAATATTTTTGTAATTGGATGAGTACGGAATTAATTGTAGGTATTGAAACATGGCATGTCTGGATAGAGATTTCAGGGCAGTAATTTTATTTTGGAAATTCACTAATAATTGTACAGTGATCCAAAAATTCTAAAATTTGAATATATTATAATTTTATGTGTCTATTTTTAATAGGAAAATTAATTATAGAAATTGGTTAGGTATTGATTGAGTTATTAGTAAAAGAACAAAATCTGCCAAAATAGGATTTGCAGGTAGAATGCAGGGTAGCAGGGCTGGTTATAGGCCTAAGTTTAAATTAACACCATAAATTATGTAGTAATGATTTTAATGTGAATTTTGGATATGTTAGAACTTTATATGTTAAGTTTAATTAGGAATAAGAATTGAAATAATTGGATAAGTGTAAAGAGAGATATGTGTAATAAAACACAGGCTGCCAGTAAGGTTCTTTATAGGTAAAACCTAAAATTTGGAAATTTTAGGAATTTTCTTTAATATAAGTATAAGTAATGTAATTTTATGTTAACTAGTATCTAAATGGAAATTAATTGGACAGGTAGAGTGAAGAATTAATAAGAGACATGATGAGTACCATAAGAGATAAGGCAAAGAATCAAGGATAATGGAAAAGGGAAATGTTTAAGTTATAAGCTAAGGTGAGTAATGTATACATCATTATGCATACCCGTGTTTTGAATTATTGACCCAATGAAAATGTTTACTTCTTGATTAAATGCCACTTTTTTTTTTTTTATTAATGATTATTCTTTGATCTTCCTAAAGATTGAAATTTATCCGTATTTTATTGATTGCTATTGATATTGAAATGCCTTTGGTGTACTGATTGACAAGTAAACTAATGCGTATCAATCGAAAGTCATTGTACCATAATGTTCCTAATGATTACTGGCTATTGATATTGATTTCTCTTGACCCATTTTACATGTGAATTTGATAGAGCTACCGCGCCGATAGTGTAGTGAAAAAATACTGTCGGCGATTTGCACAGTGTATTACTGATGCCCTAGCTAGAAAGGGTTATGATCCTGGATATAGGGTTTGATCAACCTTATGCTTACTGATACTGATACTACTGGAGACTGTATATACGCATATAGTCCATACTGATACTACTGGAGACTGTTTGTTTATATATAGTCCATCCCTTTATCTGTCTTATCTACATGATATGAGTATTGTTTACCTTATCATTGATTCCAAACTTATATCTTATTGCTTACCATTGATATTTTTATTACCATATACTTATATCTCATAAATAATGATGTATACATGCTTACTGAGTACTTTATACTCATCAAATTAGTGGTTTATAATTTTTACAGGGATGTGTTAGAGAAAGCTGATTCCAAGTCAATTTTTTTTTTTGACTTGGGACGTCAAGTATATCGAGGTAGAATTGTATTTGTTAAAGGTCATTAGTGACAATTCTTAGAGCTCCATGGTACTGTGTATAATTGGATAATTGAGAATTATAATGATGTATGAATAGTGTAATATTTAATATTACAGTGACATTCAAAATATAATGTGTAATGCATAATGATTGAAAATGTCAATGATAATAAAGTAATAAAAACAGTGACAGAGGTAAATAATAAAATATAATTTTCATGATTTGAAAAAGATTTAGAAGCGATATGTATAACTGTTGAACTGTGAAGTTGAGGGTATAAGATTGGCAAATTATTGGGAGTGTAAAAGTAATTTTAGTGCAGGTTGTGTAATTTATAAAAGACCCGGTTTTGAGTCTATAATAGTATTAAAATTACAAAGGAAATTCTGACAAATTTTCTGTAAAATATATACGTAATAAATGAGATTTAAGTATTGATTAATGAATTTATATTGATTGAATGATTAATAAATGGATTGTTTATGGGTTTTACGGGTTTTCGGTGACCTTAAGTCTACTCGTACCCTAGGACCGTCATGGCCCAAAAGTGAGTCGTAACAGGAAATATACATAGATAGTAATGACATTGATCTTTGGGATGTAGTTGAAGCAGGTTATACGGTTCCTACAAAAACCCCAGACGATATAAAAATCATCAAGCCAAAAATCAAATGGACAGCCATGGAAAAGAAAGCAAATGGAGAAATCGAAAGGCAATGAACACTCTCTATTGTGGTTTGAATAGATATGGAAACATCTCCCATTGCATTTTAGCAAAGCAAATTTGAGACACTTTTGAGACCACTCATGAAGGAACAAATCAAGTTAAGGGTAAGAATATTCAAATTCTTACTTTGAATATGAGCTCTTCTAAATGCTACCCAATGATAGGGTATCTAAAATGTACAATCATCTAATGGTAATTGTCAATCAACTAAGGAAGCTTAGGAATAACTATTCTAAAGAAGACATCAATTGCAAGATTTTGAGAGTTCTACCTAAAAAGTATTGGGAAGCAAAAGTTTTTTCAATTGCGGAAGCCAATGACTTGAGCACCTTTCTAACCCACAATTTGTTGGGAAAACTTCTCACTCATGAGATTACACTATGTCAAGATAAAGTGGAAGAGAAGAATAAAAAGATAGCTCTCATTGCTTCCAAGGAGGATTCTTCAATTGATAATGATGAAGAGGAAGATGATGAAGGCATGGCCTTACTCACCAAAATAATAAGAAATCTTATTCTTAGGAAAAAGAAGAATAATAAGCCATTTGAAAAACATGAGAAGTCTAAGAGTAATCAAATGAAAATGCTTTGAGTGTGACAAAATTGATCATATAAAAGCAGATTGTCCAAGATTGAAGAACAAGAAATGCTTCAAGAAGAAGGCATTGGTAGCCACTTGGGATGATTCAAATGACTCCGATGAAGAGAAGGAAATTAGCAAAAAAGAGGTAGCCAACCTTTGCTTTATGGAAATTGAAGAGGATGCATCTTCAAGTGAGGTTAGTAATTTCGACTTTAACTTTAATAATGATGACATGCAAATTCTGGATACATTGCTCTCAAAATATAATAAGTTGCAAAACAAGTATGATAAATTGAAAGAAATATCCATTGAAGTCTTATATGCTTATGATACTTACAAAAATGAAATAAATGAATTGAGTGCATCTAATGTTGAATTAAAAAAGGCCATTGACCTTAGGGATCAAGAATGCAATAAGCTAAAAAATGAAAATTCCTTGTTTAAAAATAAGTTAGACTCTTATGATGCTTGCATGTCCAAGCTTTGCAACGGAAAAGAAAAATTGGATAAAATACTTAAATCCCAAAGGTGTCCTACTATTAAGTATGGACTTGGCTATAATGGAAGGGATGACCTATCAACATTTAAGACTATATTTGTAAAGGCATCAAACTCATATGCTCACATTGACTATATACCTCCACTTAAGAATGCTAGGCCTAAAACAAATATGCATAGGCATGTCATGTATGATTCTCATTTTAAAATATCAAATAATGCATATTCTAGACCTAAATCGAATTATGGTCATAGGCCTTAATATAGGACAAAATCTCAACAAAAGTATAGAACTCATTTGAGATGTCACTATTATGGAAAATTTGGTCATTCAATCTTCAAATGCCATATTAGAAATGTGCTTTTAGGATATGTTGATGCTAACCACCAAGGACCCAAAAGTATTTAGATAACTAAAGCAAAATGAATTTCATCATTTGTAGGTATGCTTTAAATCCACAAGGAAAGAAGAATTATGGTATTTAGACAATGGATGTTCAAGGCATATAACTGACAATACAAGTCTTCTCTCAAACCTAGAAAAGAAGAAAGGAGGAAAGGTAACCTTTGGAAATATTGGCAAAGGTTAAATTATTGGAATTAGGCAAATTGGTAATACTGATAAACCCTCTCTTGTACATGTATTATTGATTGATGGTCTCAAACAAAATTTGATTTGTGTGAGTCAGTTATGTGATATGGGAAACAAAATTTATTTTACTTCTAAGAAATGCTATGTGAAGCATTTGAAAGATAAAAAAGTTTTGTTTATCAGTTATAGAATTGGCAATATGTATATGATTGATATTAGTAGTATGTATGATGATAATGTTGATTTTATGGTTTCTATGTATGATGATGCATGGTTATAGCATAGGAGACTTGACCATGTTGGCATGCATTGTTAACCTTAAGTCTAATGAGCTTGTAATTACTCTCCCTAAGGTCAAGTTTCATAAAGACAAAATGTGTGATGCATGTCAAATGGGCAAGCAAGTCAAAAGTTCGTTTAAAACTAAAAATATTGTTTATTCTTATAGACCTCTAGAAATTTTGCATATGGACTTGTTTGGCCCTTGTAGGACATCTAATCTTGGAGATAAAAAAATATGCATTTGTCATTGTTGATGACTACTCTAGATTTACTTGGGTATTATTTCTTGATCAGAAGGATGAAATTTTTAAGGAGTTTAAACTCTTTGCTAAAAGAGTCCAAAATGAAAAAGGTTTTTATATCACATCTTTAAGAAGTGATCATAAAAAAGAATTTGTTAATCATGACTTTAAAACCTTTTGTGATGAAATGATATTTTTTCATAACTTTTCTTCACCAAGAACTCTCCAACAAAATAGAGTTATGAAAAGGAAAAATAGAACACTTATTGATATGGCTAGAACTATGCTCAATGAGTACTTATTTCCTAAGTATTTTTGGGCCGAAACTGTCAATAGTGCTTGTTACATTTCAAATAGACTTTTTATAAGAGCAATTTTAAACAAAACTCCTTATGAGCTATGGAATGGAAGAAAACCAAGAATTTCATATCTAAGAGTATTTGGATGCAAATGCTTCATATTAAATACTAAGGATAATCAGGGAAAATTTGACTCCAAAATAGATATAGGTGTTTTCTTGAGCTATTCAACTTTTAGCAAAGCTTATAGAGTTTTTAATAAATGGACTTTAGTTGTTGAAGAGTCTATGCATGTTATATTTGATGAAACTAGTCTTTTTGATGTGTATAGATTTGAACATATTAAGAAAGATGACATATTTGATCATATGCATGATTCATCCATTGACTTAGAGCCTCTTATTGATTCATCTTCAAAGCATCATAATGACCTAGAAAATCCTTCTAAGGTAATAAAAAATCTACCCATTGATGTTGAACTTCTAAAAGATTGGAAATTTAAAAAGGACCACCCAAAAGACCTCATAATTGGAGAACCCTCAAAGGTTGTGGCCACAAGATGTTCTTTCAAAGAAATTGTAAATAACCTAGCCTTCATATCTAAGATTGAACCTTGAAATATTAATGAAGCCCTAGAGGATGAAAGTTGAGTTGAGGCTATGCAAGAGGAATTGAACCATTTTAAGAGAAACAAGGTTTGGACCTTAGTTCCTAAACCACTGAACCATTCCATCATAGGTACCAAATGGGTATATAGAAAAAAACTAGATGAGGTTGGTGTGATCACTAGTAACAAGGCTAAATTTGTGGCAAATGGGTATAATTAAGAGGAAGGAATAGATTGTGATAAGTCTTTTGCACCCGTGGCTAGACTTGAGGCAATTAGGATGCTACTTGCATTTGCATGTCACATGAACTTCAAGTTGTATCAAATGGATATTAAAAGTGCTTTGCTAAATAATTTTATTAAGGAGGAAGTTTATGTTGAATAACCTCCCGATTTTAAACAATTTGATTTTCCAAATCATAGTTTTAAACTTCAAAAAGCTCTTTATGGTCTTAAACAAGCTCCTAGAACTTGGTATGACAGACTTAGCACATTTTTTTATTAATATTGATTTTTCAAAAGGAAAAGTTGATACAACTCTTTTAATTAAAAAGGAAGTGTTTAACATGTTGATTGTGCAAATATATGTTGATGATATAATATTTGGTGCTAGTAATGAGGTTTTATGTAAGGAATTCTCTTCATGCATGCAAAATGAGTTTGAGATGAGCATGATAGGAGAATTGAAGTACTTCCTCGGATTACAAATCAAGTAATATGAGGAAGGCATCTTCATTAACCAATCAAAGTACATAAAGAAACTTTTCAAGTATCGTGTCCTAAAATTGAACATGACGGTCCTAGGATGCAGGAACTGCTAGAGGCGACTGATACCCGTAGAACCCAATAACAATTCCAATTATCATCTTATTATTACCCAATTAATATTATATTCTGTCGTGTTCTATAACTCTGCAATTTGTAATTCTGTCACTGTAATCAATTATCACATATGCTATAATCATAATTAACCTTCATATAATTTTATACATCCATTCATACAATCTATCTATATCCATATATAGGTCCATAGAGCTACTAAAAAAGAATATATGAGACAAAGTTAATATAATTACACTGCCAAAAATATACTGTTGGTTCCATGGAGGAAGAGATTTTGGAACCCACCTACTACTCCTGATCTGAAAAATGTTCAACAACTACAAAATGAATATAAAAATGCTCAGTGAATCTAATATACTTCATATCATATATAAGGGTTGGATAATAAATAAAATAAACAGATAAACAAATATTGGTTAATGGGTTTTGCACAATAGTTCCAGAAGATAAATATTAGGTAACAAATAATAGGCTTTATCCAATAAATAGGTCAATCAATATTCAAATCATATAGATAAGACAAATAATGGACTTTAATACATATAACCATACATAATTCTCATATAAGATACATAAGGCAAGCCAAGCCTTATGGCTAGGATATTAACCCTTCCCTGCTAGGGTCCATGATATATATTGTGCACAATGCCGGCAGTATTTATCCATTACCCTATCAGAAGGTAGCTCTATCAAATCAACACATAATTAAGCAATAGAATGGAAATCAATTAATAAATATCAATAAGAATCAAAGAACTTATCAATGATAAAATGGGTTGCAAATTAATCAATTGGTATTATCAATAAATTACATATAAGCAATAGAAGCTATAATAAGAATAGCAATAGGTATGGCAATTAAGTATAGGTTGGATAACAAAGTAGTTATTCAATGTCAATTACGTTAGCACAATTGGCTAGCCAACGTCACTGGCAATGATGGCATTGGCTTGGTAGGCCTACGAAAATCTCATTGAGGCATTTTGTCGACTACTTGATGTGTAACTTTCATAAGGCATTTTGGTTAGGTTTTGGTGTAATATTGTCACGACGGTCCAAGGGTACGGGATCCGCCTGAGGCTACCAGTACCACGATGAACCCCTAATACAACATATCTAATACTCATAACTTTATTCACTCTAAAAGCTCATATATCATCCTAGTTCATTCATATTATACTATATTATCCCTCATGTCATTTCTCATACATACACATTATGCCAATGTCCTGCCGAAAATCCGGCAGAGTTTCCTCTGAATTTTTAACATGCCAATTTACCAATTTATTAATTAAGCACTTCCAATATCATTGCCCAACTTAACTTCATATGTACTACATCAATTCATTCATCATTCTGAATTCACATCATAACCGTTATCATATCATACCTGTTATAATATCCAAAATAGGCAATTAAACCAACATCCATACATAATTAATTTCATACATACCAAATCTAATTGCTCATACTTTAGATTACAGTACCATGGAGCAACTAGACAAATTTTTGGAATAAAAGATTAATCCATAATATTTACATAGACGTGTCAAATGTCCACGGCGAAGAAAGATGAGCCTGTGGAACTCGGACCTCACCGACACCTAAAAAGATTTAAAACTATGGGGGTGAGTATAAAATACTCAGTAAGTAATTATATACAAAAATGCATGAGAATTATATACCACTTAGGCTGAATCGAAACCTGCAAAGGTTAGTAGCAATATAGCTAAAGATAGAACCAATAATACTGAAAATATATGGTATGAGTAATGAACTATAAGTGTGGTATATGAAATGTTCAAGATATAGTGAACGATAATATCATGTAGTATGAGTCATATTACATATGATACAATAGGTAAATAGGACCAATATGTCCAATATGCATAATTGTGCTAACCAATGAATAAATGGCACAATAGCGCGAAACCAATAGTTACGTAAGTGTGATCGGCTCTTACGACTAGAGAATATAACTCCCCTCTCTAGCAAGGGTCAAATAGATACCAGTGTGCACACGATCGACGGATAATCTAGCTACCCCATCGTAGTAGCCCTATTATATTATCATATGCAAAAGTCTCATATAATGATATAGGATCACAAATATAGCTCAATTTCATATGTAACAATTCATTTCCATATCACATGTATCAAATAGGCATACTGGCCAAAGTTAAGAAACGGGCCCACCGGGGCCCAGTTTCACTGACGCAACTGGCACGTCAAATTACGGGTCCGTTTTAGGAATTTTGAGGTGTTTTTGGTTCTCTATATTAGGAACACATTTAGATGGACTGTTTGGTATCATTTTGAATCTTAGGGATAGGGGGAAAAGATTGGGCCAAGTATTGGGTTAAAACACTTTCTAGGCTTTGAGTTATAATGGTAAGAAGTTTTAGGCAGTTTAGGTCGGTTCGACGGGTCATTTTAGGTGTCAATTTGACTTTTCAAATAAAACTAGGGTTTTTAAGTATCCAATCAACTCAAATGCATATTTTATTCCATATGATGTATAAATGCAATAATTGTATATAAAAACTTACTTCCAAAATGTAGCTAAGGCACGAAGCTTCAAGCTAGCCCGTCAACCCCCTAACAGTTATAGTGATTACCTGACTTGTCCCTTCCTCGGGAGGCTCACCTATATTTATATATTTACTCTCCGTAAGGATTCATTCATCATAAATACACACAATACACATCAAATTCACATATATTCACAACCAATGGTCACATTTCTTATCAAATGACAATTTCGCCCTTTTTGCACATATAGGCCATTTGGCCAAAGCCAATCTTTGGCTACCAATATTTAAACCTCAAATTCCTTGTACAATACATAAATTCATACACATATTAATATATTAAAATAAGTTTGGGCTTACGTTCAAGCCTAGGTTTCATGCCAAAGTATTTTGAACTTTATAGGTCAAAAGACCTAAACACATTTCAAATTCATAACAAACATACCAATCTCTTCCTATATGCTACAATTACCTATCAATTAACCATATCACATACACCTATTAAATTGCACACACATATTAACACATAAACCCTAAATTTTAACTCAATTCCATTCGGCCCAAAGGGGCTAAATCACCAAAGCTTCATTTTCCCAATTCAACTTCACAATTTCACAATTAAGCACACCAATTAAACAATTATAAGCTTAATTACACAAATTCAAACCAATTTCCCCATGCTTGGCCTAATTAGGTTCAGTTTTGGGGGTTTTCCCAAATCAACAATTAATTCTTCAATTAGACCTACAATTAACTAATTCAAGTCACCAATTACACACCTAAACAACCAAGTTCACTAAAACTAAACAAATTCCCACCTTTCCCCAATTGTAGCATTCAGCCAAAGGGGGATTTTCTTTCCCTTCAATTTTTCTTTCGATTTAAAGTTCCAAAGGTCAATTCACTATGCCAATTAAAGGATTAAACACTCAATTGCAGAATTCTTAAAGAAATTTCACACCAAAACCCTAATTCCCAATTCGGTTTCATGTTCATTCCAAAATTGAAATTCAATCTTCAATTCATCATTCAATTAACATTAATTACATCTATTTAACATCATTTATATTATCAATTTCCCAATTGAAACACAAAAATCAATTTCCCCTAATTTCCCCAAATCAATTCGGTCACTTTGCCATTTTATCAACCAAAAATTAAATTCCACAATTCATGCATCCAAGGCAACATTCAAGGGTAGATAAATCACTAACCAACCAGAAATTTGAACTTACGTACTCAATTCCCTTGAATGGCCCAACCCTAGCTCTTAAAGGACACAACCAAACTAAAATTTACACAATTCTTGAATCTTTCCTTCAATGGCCGAACCAAAGGAGAAATTTTCTTCTTCAATTGAGGAGCTCACAGTTTTGGCTGAGAGAAAAACAAAAATACAGATTTGTTTTGTTTAATTTAATAGTTAGTGGGGTTTTGCCAAGTGATCTAGTATATCCAATCTCATAGAGCATACTTTAAGTCCTACACATGCATCCTTAGGATTAGAAAGTACCAATAACTTGATTCATTGAATCAAGATGAGTAAAAGTGTCACTTGCTCCTCCCTCCTACTCTTTTACTCCAATTGGGTCCTTATAAATTACCAATTAAATCCCTACTTTTTATTTCCATTTGCAATTAAGTCCTATTATTTTTGTAACCCAATTTGGCTATTTTATTTTATTTATTTATTTTATTATCATTATTTTATTTTTTCCTAAATAATCAATTAACAATCAAACACACATGTAGCACATCAA
>CANXYC010322412.1:0-17234 GCA_948193065.1 Aleurites moluccanus | reverse complement strand
ATATGTATATATATATATATACATATATATATGTATATATATATATATACATATATATATATATATATATATATATACATATATATATATATATATATATATATAGATATATAGATCTATATCTATACATATATATATAGATATATAGATATATAACTTTGAACTCTGTATTCTGATATTCGATTCTGAATATTAGTATATATTTTAACCTCTGTATTTTGAAATTCATTTGTGATATATGTGTATAAAAATAGCATTCATACCTTTGATATGATTATGAACCTCCAGTATGGCATATACATAATTCATTGAGTTGAAGGCTCACCCTCCTTCTGTTGTGATTTTCATGTGTTAGAGTAGCCAGTCTAAAGACTAAGGATAGAGCTTCTTGATTTCTTTCTCCAAGAAGCCATTTGAAAAGTATAAACTCTATTTATTTTAATTATATTTTTGTTAATGTTGAGATGTAATTCTCATAGAGCTCCATAATATTTGAATGGATGTAATATTCTTTTGGGTTATCACTTGTTCATCTTGGATAAAGGACTTTATTTGCCTTTGATCCATGGTGAATAAGTTGATTATATTTTAGGGTGATATATCATAGGTTGATGATGATGTTTATGATTGTGGATTGTGGTTGGATATATGTGTTGTTTGTTATTGCTACAAGTTAGGTTAGTGTGTTATATAGGTTTTTTGTGGCCTTAAGCTTACCCATGCCCTAGAACCATCACATTTTAGTTTTGGTGTCACGACCCGTTTCCGGATCGCAATGGTCCTAGGATGCAGGAGATGCCAATGGCGACTGGCACTCGTAGAACCTAGTATCACATGCATAATCTATACGATTAATTAATTATTCATTTTACTTAATTACCAGTCATTCTGTCATTCTGCAATTCTTTCTGTAATCTAGTGCAGTTGGCTTAATATATCATAGGTTGATGATGATGTTTATGATTGTGGATTGTGGTTGGATATATATGTTGTTTGTTATTGCTACAAGTTAGGTTAGTGTGTTATATAGGTTTTTTGTGACCTTAATCTTACCCATGCCCTATAACCATCACATTTTAGTTTTGGTGTCACGACCCGTTTCCGGATCGCGATGGTCCTAGGATGCAGGAGATGCCAATGGCGACTGGCACTCGTAGAACCAAGTATCACATGTATAATCTATACGATTAATTAATTATTCATTTTACTTAATTACCAGTCATTCTGTCATTCTGCAATTCTTTCTGTAATCTAGTGCAGTTGGCTGTAATAATCATCATCACATATCATATTAGCATTATATACCATAAAACATCATCATATATATACATATACATGTTCATATCCTAACTAACCCATACATATCCCATAGCAGCTAGAACATGAACACCAAAAATTACAGAATTCAGAATAATTACATAGATGACAAAAGACGACAGAAATCCACAAAGAGTCTGAACTTGGGATTCTGGTACCTACTCAGCACCTGAAATGGGTAAACAGAGAAATGGATGAGTATATAAGATACTCAGTGAATCTATATACATCGCCAATATATATAATTGGGTAACAGATGGAACAATGATATCATTAGGTCAATATAAACAGTTTATATATTAATAATAGATGGTGACAGAATAGTCAATAAGCATATCATAGGTTCGGTATAATATGGAAAGACAGATAAAGGGCCAGTATATTATGGACTATATGTAAACAATACAGTCTCTAGTAATATCAATATCAATAAGCATAAAACTGATAAGGTCTTATGGCTAAGACTATAACCCTTCCCAGCTAGGGCATCAGTAATATAATGTGCACATTGTTGACAGTATGTACCCACTATCCTATCGGAGTGGTAGCTCTGTCAAGCCATATTAGGGTCAATATAAGAATAAAATATATCAATAGACACCATTATGCAATAATGGTATCATCAATGATAATAGGCTCAATATCATTCAAATCAAATCTTTATTGAATCAATGGCATTGCAAATATACGGTATATAATCAATGATAATCGGGTTGGTAAACAATAAAGGTATGGAACAAAGGTTGGTTACGCAAAGGAAATCGGTAGGCTAATTGGCATACCAATGTTGCTGGCGACAATGGCATTCAAATGGCAGGCCTATGGAAGCAAATACAATAGGCTAATGGCAAAATAACTAGGCATTTTGTCAAACGCTTGGTGGACAACATTGAACGGTCAAATTGGCTAGGTTTTGGTGCAAGGTTATCAAAGCCCATTCAATCAACAATGAAGCCACATTGTCAACAACACAATAAGCAACAAATATACTATAGTAAACATAATTAAAAGGATCAAATTGGCATGGAATTCCAAAGGAAAAAAAAAAACAAAAATGAAAGGATGAATAGTGCCAAAGGATTCGGCCAAAATGGTGCTTCCAAGATAGGTTTCCAATTTCAATTCTAATGCAATAAGCATGTTAAATGATGCACATAGAACTCACCAAATGCTTCCAATAGCTTAGAAAAATTTATTTCCACAAACTTTCTTCAAAGGAGGTAATATAGGTAACTTGTGTAATCTTTGTGTTCTACACCAAAATAACCACAAAATCATTATCCATTAGCCTCTAATTAACATATTCTAAGTTTAATTAACATTAACTAACACTAATTCAAATAGCTAAAGCAAACAACTTCCATTAGGGTTTGGATTTTAGGGATTTCTATTCAAATGCATCAATTGATGCAATCTAACCTAAAACCCATTCAATTCATCATCTAATTCATCTAGAACAACTATAAAATCAAATAAACTAACTTGTTACCTGATGGTGATGCTCCACCCGAATCCTCCCTTCAATTTCTCCTTGGTTTCCTTTGTAATTCCAAGTGAGAAATGGATGAAAAATGAATGAATCAAGGTTGATATTTAGGTTTTCTATATTTTTTCTCTTGGAAACTAACTTGAAAATGGATGGAAATTAACAAAAGATGGTTCAGCCACCATGTGAGGAAGGAAGAAGAAGAAGAAGAAGAAAATGGATGGAAAAATTGTTTAAGTATTGCTTTTATATTAAGTCATAATGGCAAATTTTATTTTGGTCCTTAAACTATCAAATAATCATACTTTGACCTCAACTTCTTCTGTAATTTATTCTGACAATTCTGTTGAGAATTGAATTTTAAAGTGGGGAATCAAAAGGCTTATTTTAATTTATACTTATTTATAAAAATAGTTTCAGAGTCATACTGAAATCTAGACAGACCAATTTTCACTATTCCCCTCAAAGTTCTATTTATTTACGGTTTTTCCATTATTTACTTTTTCAGTGTTCCTAAATATTTTTCACCTCTTTTTTTTTTTTACCAAAATTAAACATGCATTTATGTGATCTTTTATCCCCTGGTCAGAATCAGAAATTTTATTGACTGGACAACTAATTTCTCGGCAGTGTTCCCGACACAGACGATTTTCGAAAAAGTAATTCATTCGATTTCTAACTGTGTCTCTAAAATTATTTCCCATCATTTCAATGCTTTTAAACCACATACTGAGAATTGAATCATGCATATAAGTTATGACTTCCTAAGGTATTACATTCAAATCATATACTTAAATATAGGGTTTGAAATTTGGGAAAAATCAATCAAATACATCAATTGAAGCAATTAAATACTAAATCCATCCTATTTAATATCTAATACATCTAAATCAACTAATAAACTAAAGAAAATAACTCATTACCTATTGATGATGATCCACCCGAAATTTCCCTTTGCTATGTTCTTGAATTTCTTTGATTTTCCAAGTGATATCTTTGTTGGAAAAGGAAGAACAATGGTTGGATTTATGTTTTCTTTAAGTTGCTCTTAATAAAAAGCTTGAAAAATGGTGGAGAAGACAAAGGAAATGGTTCGGCCACCAAGAGAGGAGAAGAAGAAGATGGCCAAAAATCTTTTAAGGCATGCTTGTATATTAAATAAAATTAGCAAATTACATTTAAGTCCTCAAACTATCTATTAATTGGACTTTGACCCAATCTTCTTCTGTAATTTATTTTGACAAATTATTGAGAATTGGATTTAAAAGTGAGAACTGAAATAGCTTCTTTTTATATGTACTTTATTATAAAAATAGTTTCAGAGCCATTCTGAAACTCAAACAGTCGGTTTCCCACTATACCCCTAAAGTTTAACTTATTTACGATTTTGCCATTATTTAAATTTTCAATGTTCCTAAACATTTTTCAACTCTTTATTTTCACTATAATTTCACATATAAATATATGATTCTTTACCCCCTAGTCTGAATCAGAAATTCATCTATCAACTGGACTGCTATTTCCCCAGACAGTGTAATTAACACCGATATTTTCCGAGACAGTATCTCAAATGCATTCTAACTGTATTTTAAAAATTATCCTTAGTTATTTCAGTGTTCTTAGACCAATAATTAGTTATGTTATTGTTCAATTATGGTTGCATTTCCTAGAGTATTACATTAGGTTCTTAAACTTTCCAATTATTAAACTTTGACCACACTTTCTTCTGTAATTTATTATGTCTATTCTATTGAGAATTAAGTTTCAACATGTGAACTGAAATGACTTATTTTTATCTATACTTTATTATAAAAATAGTTTCAGAGCCATTCTAGAACACATACAGTGGGTTTCCTAAAATACCCTCAAAGTTTGACTTATTTACGATTTTGTCATTATTCTTATTTTCAGTATTCCAAAACATTTTTCAACTCTTCATACCAAAAATTCATATATATATATAGTTGACTCTCTATCCTCTGGTCTGAATCAGAAATTCATCAGTCAACCAGACTGATATTTCCTAGACAATATAATTAACACCGAAATTTTACGGGATAGTATTACAAATGTGACCTGATTGAGGTTCAAAATTTTTTCTTAATTATTTTAGTGTTCCCGATCCACTAATTAATTATGTTACAATGTTCTTATGAAAATTTTCTAGGGTATTACACTTATAAACTTAATTACGAGCTTTGTCGGATTATCTCACTCCCATAATTAAGCATTATAATTAACAATTGAAATAATCCTAGTCCAATTGAGCAGTACTCATTATGTATGATTTTCCACATTCACGTCTAATTAGTAGTGGGATATGATATTATCAAGAATATTGTGAGACAAACTTTCTCCACTAATCAAGGTTCCCCACCCTTGACCAATTCCCACAAGTCATGGTTGACCCCTAGCAATAGGTGCCATGACTACCTAATTAGAAATTAATATTAAACCGATTTTCCATATTCCATGCACCTCGATTATAATTATCATGCACTCAAATCCTTTCATTAGAAGATCTTGATCAAGGATAGGATCATGATGAATGTCAAACCCTAATACCCAATCATATATCCATATCTCGATATCAGTTCTCAATATAAAAGATTCCAACTAGAAATATGTTACAATCAATTTGTAATTGCCTTGGCTAAGGACATGATCAAGAACTACTAGATGGCATAAGATCTTAACCTCATTTACTCAAGGTATTGAATCTCATCTTGGTAAATCTCGTACCTCTATATATAACTAGCTAAAGCTACCAAATGTCATATGCCAGTGCATGGCTAACCCAATCATATAAGTAGTAACAAATCCTATCCACCTATATATAAGATATGTACCTCTTTAGGTCTAAAGATTATATGCATAAATATTGATCAAGATGACAATATATTGACAGGCAGTAAAACCCCATGTAAGTTATCACTCTGTGTCACAGTTCGATTACTCATCCAATGAAAATCCATATATTTATCCTGAAATCCCAGTAAAGCGGATTGTGACTCACAGCTTTCCTTCCATTAGTAACCCATACTAACTAGAAAGACAAATAGAGGTGATGATCTTTCTGAAACTAGTGCAGTCCCAGCAAGAGTCCAACGACAACAAACAATTTAAAAGTACTTATATCATATTAATGGTCACATTATTCTCCTCAATAGAGAATCATTCATCTAACAAATAGCTTATGGACTATATTCTCGATAATGAACAGCATAACCACTTTCATAAGAGAATATATCATTGACATATAGGGATACTCGGTTACATAATCACTATACTAGTCCAACCCTAGCGCACATTATTCTAATAGATTCTCGTCAAGTTTGTGAGTGACACTCTCTAATATATTTTTATTTTCTCCATGCATGTATATTTATTTATACGAATATATAAAAAAAATTATGCATTAATATTATTAACTAGATAAAGACATGTGATTGTGTGTGTTACATTATAATTTTGTGTTGTATATAATTTGTGGTAGTTGGATGAGGTTAGGATGATATAGGACCACTTAGGATATGAGAATGATATGATAATTACGGTATGATGAATAAGATATGATGAGTTATGACTGGTATGTGACAGTTGTAGGCTTGCTTATTACTTAGCGCTACCGCTAATTGGATAAGCACTGCATGGCTTAGGCTAGGGACAGCTGCAACCCTATGAATTTGATTTAAGAGACGATATTTGGATTAAGAAAGTTAAGTATGGGAGATCGGCTTCCCACATTGAGGTTTAATGTGTTTCCTATGGACTAATTTTCATCCCTATTTGATTTTATGATTATTTATTTATACGATAAGTTACACGAGCATTCTTTATAATAAAATAATTAGATTGCACCAGGTGTGTACATTGGTTAATATTATTTACTGAGTTTAGGCACTCACCTATATCTCCTTATTTTTTCGATGTTACAGGCTGAACATAAAAAGTTAATTTTTATTGAGTTTTCATGTCTTTCATTCCTTAAACAGTGAAGATATTTTATTACATTCAGTTAGGTATTTATTTTTTTGTAATATATTGTTTTATATAGTATAGAGCTTCGCACTGTTTTTTTCGTTCTTACCTTTATTGTCTATTATTTTTGTATAACTTGATCAATTGTGAAGTATCATTTAGATGTGTTCTTTTGTTAAGCAGGAACCGATTATTGTTGATTGATTTAAAAGATGTGATATAATTGAGTTTATAGCCCTGAGTGATTGTATTTTAATATTGTATTCAGGTTCTATTTAGCAGGTATGCCATAATCCTTATTTTGTAACAGTTATATTTGTCATATTTTAGTTTTTGTCATTTAA
The DNA here is from genome assembly GCA_948193065.1 of Aleurites moluccanus. Taxonomy (NCBI): domain Eukaryota; kingdom Viridiplantae; phylum Streptophyta; class Magnoliopsida; order Malpighiales; family Euphorbiaceae; genus Aleurites; species Aleurites moluccanus. The sequence continues at coordinate 10,106 of CANXYC010322412.1, read as the reverse complement.
CGAGGTGTCGGACTTAATACGAGTTTTGAAAGTCTTTATACTTTCTCCTTTCTTAGTGCCAGTCATATTTCCTCTGATTTAGGTCTATATGTAAACTTTGCATGTTTTGAAAATTATACCCATTTATTTTTTAATTCTACTCAAATTTTAAAATTTAGTTGTAATTCTATCCAAAATTAAATTGAAAATAATAATAATAATATTTTCATATTAATTTGATTATAAAAATGAAAATTGATATTGAAACGTATTATATCACACTATTAATTTAATTTTTTAATTTTGATAGAAATTAATTGGATTTTCAAAGTTTGTTGAATATGATAAATTACAAATAATCAATTAATGACTCGATTAATTAAATTTATAAAATTAAATAATTTAATTAACTTCATTAAAAATTTAAAGATTAAATTAATAATATAATAAAATAAATTTAAGAATTAATTTGACATTTTGACTTTAATTAATTAAATTTTATTTAAAATTATGAGTAAGGTAGAATTATAACTAAATTTTCAAATTAAGGTAAAAATAGTATAAAAAATAATATGATATAATTGCAAAAGCATGCAAAGTTTATAGTAAATTTTTATATAAAACCTAATAATAGTAAATTAAAAAAATCTATCATGTATAATAATTATTTTCTATTTATTAATCTCTCTTTTTAAGAGAAGTTGGGGGAGGGGTTACAATAATAATCAAATGGCAATTCTTTTTAGAAACAAATTAATTCGCATTTTGAATAAACTTACTAATATACATAATAATTATGAAATATATTTGATAATTAAATTATCACAATTAAAATAATATATATAAAAATAATAATAATAATAATAATAATCACAATATTGAATGGAAATACATAATTTGTGACAAGTAGACTTGATCATGGGTTTGAAAATCTGTTCAACTAAGAATAGCGCTTTGGTAAAGAAATTTTTCCTCCAAGTTGGATCCTTTTCAAACCTGAAAAAGGCTTTTAGAAAATATTACATATATATATTATTTTTTTTAATTTTATGATTTTTTTTTTTCATTTTTACTATTTTTTGGTATATATTTAATACATGTGTAATATATTTTAAATATATTTTTGGTATATATCGTATTTTTAAAAAAATATTTTTAGTTATCCAATATTTTTAAAAAAATAATTTTAGATATGTAGTATTTTTAAATTTATTTTTTTAACAGTAAAAATAAAATATTTTTTATTTTTTTTAATATTTTTTAAAAAAAACTTATTTTTTATTTGAGTTTAGAATTTGATCTATGAAATTTAATTCGACCTATTAGATTAGTTGATTAATTTATGTTAAAATATATTTATATTTTAAAATATTTTCACTAAAATTTTCTATTCTAATTAGTCAATTTTTCTTTATTTAATGAAAAATTATTGAAAACATTGATTGAATTGGGATGAAATATATATATATATTTAAAATGAGCTAGGCTGTCAATTAGACTGAACCAAACTTGAGCATATCAGAGAAAAATATCTGACCTAATAAAACCCGATCCCAATCCGGCATGAGCTGTATAATGGACAAGTCTAAAAGTTCTATAATTTATATATAATTAATTAATAATTTTAAGTGTGATTTCCAACTAGTAAATAAATGAAAAGAACTAAAACAGTGCTGGGCTGTGTTTCTCATTCTGTTTTTCTTGTATGGGAAGTCAAACTTTGTTGGTGTTGGTTACATGATAGAGCATGATGGACTGGGCTCCTGACAGCCCATTTGTACATGAACAGATACCTGGCATTGTGGACAGGTGAGGGGATCATGAACTTTGGCCTTCTTTTCGGGCTTTTTGTCATCGGGCTTTTTGGGTGGAGGAGGCGGCGGCCCAATGCTTACTACCTCTGCATGTTTTCCTGCTTTTCTTGTTTTGACAATGATTTCATATGGATCTGCATTTCCTGTTACCGTCAATGTCCCCTTAGCTTCATCAATTTCAATCTTATCTACACCTACATATATCCCAAGAAAAAGAAGAAAAATAAAATTAGGAACCATATATCTGTAATCACATTATTATTTTAATATTACATCATAAGATGTAATTATTTTAATAATTTATTAAAATCAAAACTTTTGTGCTTATATTTCATCAGGATTTCTTTTGTATATTTTTACCTTCTTTTTCTCTTTTTTCTATTTTTTAAGTAGATAATTTTTTAAATTACAGTTAAAAATTAAAATTATAAATTAATCTCTAAAATTTCCTACAAGTAGCTTCAAAACTTTCTTTTCTAAAATTTTTAAATTAGTTTATTTAAAAAAAAAAACTAAATTTTAAAAAAGTTTATTGAAGTGTGTTTTACACATAAATGTTGACCTAGAAATATTCCCATGAAATTAAGATATCATATCATCTAAAATTTAAATCAAATAGGATAATATAATGAAAATTTTGAAATTTGGGAAAATAAAATGGATAAATCAGACGAAAGAATAAAAGATTTCTTTAGAAAATAAAGGGAAGACACTAATTTTAATAATTTGCTTGATTGGTAAACAAGTTTGCTCCTATTTTGATTAAAATTTGACTTTTAAGCTAGCATTCAAAAGGTAATTGATTAATTTCAAAGTTCTTAAACTTGTTCATGAGAAAGCATATAGTTTCATTAGAAAAATGAATCGATTGAAAAATACTCATAATCATTTATTTGATAAAAAAATATGATAAAAAAAAAAAGAAAGAGAAGGGGATCACATATATAAAAATACTGTAGATTCTACTGACCTTCAAGTGCTGAAACTGCTTTTAGAAGCTTCTTCCTGCATTTTAAGCATGAAACATTAACCTTCAAGACAGTCCTTTGTGCCATGGAGCTAAGATCAACTCTTTCTTTACCAATTTAAAACATAAATCTCAATCTTTCAAGACAATCCTTTGTACCATGAAACATCAACCTTCAAAACAGTCCATAGTACCATGAAACATCAAACTTCAAGACGGTCCTATGCATCATTTTATTTATAATATTCATGTATTAGACAAGAATTAAGAAAAGAAAATGGTGTGACGAATATTGGGTTGTTCAACTTCCCATTAAAATTTCCAAGGTTTGTGTGAGTTAAAGACTTTTGTCTTTTATGCAATCTAAAATCTAAAAGCTTTGGATATTTAACCCATAAATCCTGAGTTTTGATTTTGGCTTTTGGGAATATTTATTTGGTTAGATTCTATTGGCGGTTTACAAAATGCACCATATGCTCGATGTTGCAATCACAATAAAAAGTTAACAACTACATGATGTACAAACTAGTTAATTAATAGTAGATTATTAGTTTAGTTAACACATTTTTTGGTAAAATAAATAAATAACTATAGTCGGCAACCACACCTATCATCATTAAGAAAAATACTTATACCATCCGTCAATCCATCCCACACATGCAGACCCTTCAAATGAGATGCATCATATTTAGCCAAAACTGTACCCACATATATTATTTTACACAAATATAAAAATAAATTTCTAAATTAAATCATTTTATAAGTTTTAATTTTTTTTTTTAAATTAACTCAAATAAATCTAATTTAAATGGAGAGATTAAATTTTCATTCAATTTAACTTATTTAAATCAAATTAAAAATTTAAGAGAGTTTTTACTTTTTTTCAAATTAACCTTATATATTTTATTATTATTTTTTAATTTTTAAAATTTTTCATTGTATAATATATTTTTATCTATTTTAATTTAATAAATCAAAAAATTATTTTTTATATTTTAATTTAATAAATAAACACATTAAAATATTTTATATAAAATTTCAAAAACTTTCAAAATAATGTATTTTTTACTTTAATAAATGAAAAAATTTATATTTTTTTATTATTAAATATTATTTAATTTAAAATTTTATTTTAATATTTATAATAAACAAAATGAAATTAACTCCAAACATTAATTTAGTTTATAAATGAATTTACTCATTTTCTTATTGATTTATGTTAATTATTAAAATTATACCGTAAATAATAATTTTATTCCTATTTAAAAATTTAACTAGAACAAAAATGTGAATTTAGTATAATGCAAAAAAATTACTCATAATACTATTTATTGCTAAAAAGATAAATAAAATATAAAATATAATTTATTTATTGATTAAATTAAAGTAGACAAAAAATATGTTGTTTAATGTAAAATTTAGAAAAAAATAAATAAATAATAAAATATATAATGTTAAATTGAAAAAAAAAGAAGCAAAGGTATAAATAAGTCACCAAATTTTTTTTTTTTTATTTGACTCAAATAAGTCTAATTTGGATGGAAATTTAATTTCCCCATCTAAATTAGAATTATTTGAGCTAAATTAAAAAAATTTAGGTGTGTAACACCCTAAAAATTTCATATTTTTTTTGAAACCCTAATATGAGCATTGATAAGAATAGTATTTTTGTATAAGTATAAAAGTTGGATATATGAGAATAAATTCCAAAAATCTCAATTAGAAGTATTTAATACTTAGTTAAAAATAGAATTACATGGAAACACTATTGAAACTCTAATTAAATGTGAAATAGAAAATATTTGAAGTATTAGTATTAAAAGTGTAATTATGAAAATTTTGGAATCAATTTCTAAATAAAGAAAATTGAGGGAGCAAAATGCAAATATTAAATTTTTCTAAATATCTATAAAATTCATACTTAGAAGAATTGTAGCCAATTTTCTCCTTTCATCCTAAGGTTGGCAGAACCACTCTATGCAAGAGCTCCTCCATTTTTCTTTCATTCATTTCACCAAACTTCAACATTTTATGAACCTTAAACTCAAATTCATCAAATCCTTCCTTCTTTAATTATCTTACTTACCTTATTAGCTACCAAATAACAATTTAAAACTTAAAGGAAACTTGGATTCCATCATGAGGAAGGAATTAGGATTTCATCAATTTAAGGTGAATTTCATTTCTTTCAATTCCTTTTTAACTAGTATGAGTTATATGGTAAAAATTATTAAGAAATTCTAGTAATTAAAGCATACAAATGGAAATGGAAAGAAACAAACCTAGGGTTTGGTTTATGTAAAATTCTAGATTTTAGGTTAGATAAAATTAATTCAATTTGAGTTTAAAATTGAGTTTCTTATGTCAAATTAATTCTAAAACATACGAGTTTTATCTTATAGCATCAAAAGTAAATGAAAATGATGATGAGAAGGAAATTGAAGAACATGGTTGCCTATTGTGAAAACTAATGCATGCAAAGAGATTTTGTCTAAATCAACCTTAAAGGTGAGTTGTAAGTATATTATTTATACATGTTTAAAATCATTTTATGAATTATAGATATCAATTTCTTAAACCCATCTCCTTGGCCGAACCTCACTTTGATAAACCCTTTGAATTTTTGCTTGAAACCGAACCCTAATTGAGCTCCATCCTTGAGTTTTTATTTAGTTTTCAATGCTTATTATTCCCTTTGGATTGAGTACTGAAAGTCCCTTTGGCAACCAAGAGGGGGGATGAAATAGTTGCTTAAGAAATTAAGGAAAAATTAAAAATTAATCATAAAATAAAATAGCAGAAGCAAGAAAACCAATTCAATAATGAATGTTTATGCATTAATGAATGAGCAAAATATTAAGAGTATAGAGAAGAGATCATCAAACACAAGATTTATAGTGGTTCAGCCAATCCTTGCCTACATCCACTCTTCAAGATCACATTTGAGTATTTTACTCTAATCCTTTTACAGGTACAAAATTAAACCCAAGTATTTAGACTCATACTCAAACCTTTACAAAGTGTTTTTAAAATCTTACACTTCAAACCTTCACGAGTGTTTTATCAAAGGCTAATACTTAAACCTATATAAGTGTGCTACTAATGCTCACACTCAAACCATTAAAAATTACAAGTAACGAGAAGAAGAAAAATCTCCTTTAACTTTTTTTCCAACTCTCAAACAAGCAATGAGTCTTAACCAACTTAAATATTTACAACTAATAGTTCATAAAAATGGTTTTACAATAAATAAGCTTTTCAAGCCATAAATATGAATGATTTGGTGTAATAGTTCAATAATAAGTTCTTAATTGTTATTATCTTGTTTTTAAGCTTCTCACCAACTTATATTTATAGTCTTGGATGAAATATAACCGTTTGGCTTCATTTAATGTCAAAAAGTGTACTTGACAGCTTTTCTAATGACTAGTTTTTACGTCTGATTTTTCAGAATAGCAGGCGTTATATATAAGTAGCGGGGGCAACTTATTTAAGTAGCAGGCTCTACATTCTCAGTAGTGGGGGCTACACTTTTAAACTCAGGCTACTGGATCTTCTAGATTAAATGTAGCAACCGTGAATAATATGTAGCGGATGTTACTTACTTGATAGCGGGCGCTACTCTTTTGCTCACTCAGATCCCTGAGCTTCTGGATCTTTTGGATTTGAAATTCGCGACTGTGAATACTATGTAGCAGCTACGACTTACTTAGTAGTGGGCGCTACTTTCCTGCAACCTATAACTTGAATACTAATTTGTTGTATTTTTTAAATATGCTCCCCCTTAATATATGCACTCTATCAAATTATATTACATCTATGAATATTCATTGGTCATGATGTCATGACCCGGTTTCCCGGACCGCGACAGTCCTAGGGCAAGGGAAATGCCAATGGTGACCGACACCTGTAGAATCCAGTACCATTACATAGTCTATCAATCTCAATATATTATTCATTTATTATAATTACCATCAATTATATTATCCTGTTATTCATTCTGTTAACCTGTCTGTTACCATTCTGCAATTGACTGTCACAAGTATATAGATCATGCATCATTATATAATCAATATATACCATCAATATCATATATAAATAATGTTCATCTCCTAGCTACCCAATATATACCCATGGAGCAGCTAGATAATGAACACCAAAATAATGTAAATATAGTAATCCAAAAGTATATACACCAGAAAGTCCGTAGCAGGAATCCATAAAGAAACAAATGACTGGATCCTGCAACCTACTCCTCTCCTGAAAAGGGTAAACAAACAAAAAGGTGAGTACGGATGATACTCAGTGAATTTACATGCATCACAATAAAGAATAGGCATAATTAATCAATGGTTTTAGTCAAGAAAATAACAAAATACACAATGGCTATCAAGGTACAGTAAACCAAAGAAATATCATATATAAGCTCATTTACATATGGCAAGACAGATAATGAGATGGACTATATGAAAAAAAATCATACAGTCTTCAGACAATCAATATCACTGGACCATGTAGGTCACCAGTATCATATAAGCATAAGGTTGATCAGGCCCTATGGCCAGGACCATAACCCCTCCTAGCTAGGGTTCAAGAGTACAATGTGCACAAGGTCGATAGTATTTTCCCACTACCTGTCAAATCGGTAGTTCTGCCAAACCATATTAGGGTCAATAATGAGGGATACCATAAGTAACAATGGCATCCGGATATTAGTCCAATCAAATAACAGTCAGTTTGGTATCAATCAATACAGTATGCAATAAGCTCATTGGCAATATCATATACATTATACAATCAATAATCATAAGTTTGGCAACAAGGAAAGGTAAGAAACAAATGATGGTTCGGTGGCCGAAATTGGTGGGTCAATTGGCATGCCAATGTCGCTGGCAACAATGGCATTCAATTGGTAGGCCTATGGCATGCAAACTAATAGGCCAATGGCAAATAAACTAGGCATTTTGTCGAATACTTGGTGGACACACAATGGCAAGCCAATGGGTTAGGTTTTAGTGCAAAATTGACTTGTCCATTCAAACCAACAACAAGGTACATTGTCACACAAAGCAAAGGTATCAATAAATACAATTTAAACAATATTAAAATGGCTCAAAATGGCAAGGAAAAATCAAGGAAAATCAAACAAAAACATAGGCAATTAAGGCAAAAGTGGTTCGGCCACAAGTAGGGTTTTTGCCAAAGGTTTCAAATTCACAATTCAATCAATTATACTAGTAATTTGATGCAATGTAAACTCACCTAAACCTCCCAATAGCCAATGCACTAGCCAATTGAACCAATTCCACCAAAATCCCCAAATTAGGCTACTTTGAAAACTCAACTTCTACAATCTACAATTCTACATCAAATTAACCATCAATTAGCTATCCATACATATCCAATTAATCATTTCTAACATCAATTTGCAATTCCTAACACTAAATCACAAACTCATTCTTTACAACTTCAAATTTAAGCATTCAAATTGGGAATTCCATCAAATTTGGATAATCTAATGCAATTAAACACAATACCCATTCAATTCAACCTAAAATAACACTAAATCAATAATCAAACTAAACAAATAAAATACTTACCCAAAATCACCAAGTTGGTTGAATTGATGGTGATGATAGTCCTCCCAATCCTTTTCTCCTCACTTCAATCTAATGGTAGAATAGAGTTTAGCTTGGTTGATTTGTTATTTTTCCATAAATTTCCTAAATAAATCTATAAGAAATGAGAAAAATGGAAGATGGGAGAAGATGAATAAAGCTACGGCAATGGAGGAATTGAAATGGGGAAGAAGAAGCTGAAAATATGAAGGCCATAATAAGACAAAATTAATTGTAAAATTATAACGGAACCCTCTAAGTTTCAACCTTTACACTTTGGTCCTTAAATCTTCTGTAATTTATTCTGACAATTCTGTCAGGATTTAGATATCAGTGTGGGAAGTGTATAAGCTTATTTTAATTTATCCTTATTTATAAAAATGGTTCTGGAGTCATTATGTAATTCCGACCGACTATTTTCCACTATTCACCTTGAATTTCCCTTTATTTACCAAAATGCCATTACTTACTTTTTCAGTGTTCCTAAATGATTTTCACTTCTTTCTTTTTATCAAAATTAGACATAAATTATGGTCATATTTTACCCCCAAATCAACTTCAGAAATTCTTTCGTTGACCGAACTTCTAATTTCTCGGCAGTGTTCCCGATACCGCTAGTTTCCGAAAAAGTTTCAAATTTGCTTTCTAACTGTGTCTCTAAACTTATTTCCCATCAATTCAAGACTAAAGGACCACATACTTAAAATAAATTCATGCATACATGTTATGGTTTCCTAGGGTATTACAGAAAGGTAGCTCACAAGGGAAGTGATAGGCTTAGTAAATAAAAGTTACAGAATAAATGAACAATAAAGATAATCAAACAGATTAGCCATTTGAAATGTATAGTAACAAAGTAATGAAACTATGGTCAATGATACAATCAATAATACAAATATTTTAAATTGGTCAAAAAGAATAGCAAAGGATGGTTTGCAATAATAATAGATTTCCAATCCGTATATGAAAGCAGAGGCTACGGTTGGTAGCATGCTTATCACTAATATAGCTAATCAGACTTGTCACATCCCAGAACCAAAAGTGTGATGGTCCTAGAACAAGGGTAGGCTTAAGGCCACCATAAACCCGTATAATCCAAACCTGGATCAACAATCATCAATCATATTTTATAACCATGCTATATACTATAATAGATAGATAATCCATCAATACAATATCACTTGTTCCTTATCAATCAAAAGATAAAATATTATCATCAATAAGGAACAAGAATTACTAATAAACTTAATCATATTTCAATCTAATACAATTCAATCTATGGAACCACTATGATTAGTATTCCAAAATAATACAAAATATCATAATACATTAGGTTCTTGGAGAGAGAAAAACAATCAAGAAGCTCTGTCTATCCTGTCAACAGGTTCTCTAGCACCTGAAATCCATAATAGAAGAAAAAGAATGAATCGAAAACTCAATAAGTTATGAAAATATAATAATACTTCGAGTCTTACATTGATTGATCAAAGAATAGATCGAATTCAATATATATATATATATATATATATATATATATATATTACTATTGTCTTATATATATATATATATATATATATTACTATTGTCTTATATATATATATATATATATATAAGACAATAGTAATATATATATATATATATATAAGACAATAGTAATATATATATATATATATATTACTATTGTCTTATATATATATATATATATATATATATATTACTATTGTCTTA
>CANXYC010322409.1:0-14776 GCA_948193065.1 Aleurites moluccanus | reverse complement strand
TAAGATACAAGTATACATATATATAAGGTGATTAGGCTTGATTTGAGGTCAAAATAGTTTATAGAATAGTTTTTATACCCATTCAAATTTTAGGTCAGTTTATGCCGTTTTGGCAGCTCCAATTTTGGCCGATTGGCATGTTTAGGGGCAACTTTGACCATATTAGTCTAAAACCAGTCCAACATTATTAAAGGTCATATAACATGTCCAAATGATAGTACCTTAAACTAGAAATGCAATAACATATATATAAACCCACCTTATGCGCAAAAGACCCAAAATGCCCCTCCGATACTCCGAGCACCTACTGCTCTCCCACTTTCTCCTTTCCTCTGGAGGATTCCCCTATACATATGCCAACTCTCCGATAAGACATTATATCAAACCAACATATCATATTCAAACACAGATACACATACATTTCAAATAAGATACACATATCATAAACAACTTTCATATTCAAAACCCTAATTTCACTATATCATTTGGCCATTCCAAAATAACACTCAAAAGGAGTTTAAACCCAAATTTCTTTAAATACAACAATAATAACACATCTTATAACCACAATCAAGTAAGTTTGGGTTCATATTCAAGCCTAGGTTTCATGCCAAAGTATTGTGAACTTTATTGGTCATAAAGACCTAAGCACATTTCAAATTCACTACAAACATGCAAATTTCCTTCTATAAGCTACAATTACTCATCAAATAATCATATCACATATACCTATCCATTGCACACACATAATAATCTAAAAACCCTAACTTTAGGTTCAATTCCCATTCGGTCATCCAAGCCCTATTTTTGCAATTAAACTTCACAACTCTAAAATTAAATACACCAATTAAACAATTCTAAACTCAATTGCACAATTTCAAACCAATGTTTCCTAGCTTGCCCTAATTAAGTTCGATTTTGGGGGTTTTCCCCAAACCAACTATTAATTACTCAATTATACCAACAATTATATAATTCAAGCTACCAATTACACTTTTAAACAATTAATTTAACTAAAACCAAGCAAATTCCCCATTTTTCCCAAATGAGGCATTCGGTCCAAAGGGGTTTTTCTCCCTTGAAGTTTATTCTTCCAATTCAAGCACCCAAATATCAATTCACCATGCCAATTTAAGTTTTAAACACTCAATTGCAAAATTTTTAAAGTAATTCCACACAAAACCCTAATCCCCCAATTCGGTTGATGCCTAATCCAACAATTAAAATCCAATCTTCAATTCACCATTCAAATACCCTTAATTACATCTAATTAACACCATTCATATCATTAATTTCTCAATTTAAATCACAAAGACAATTTCCCCCAAATTCCCTCAATTCAATTCGGCCAAGAAAGAAAAGCACAACAATGGTTCAATTTCACATTCAATTACCATTAATCTAGTCCATTTAACATTATATGCAACATCAATTACTCAATTGAAACAAAGAATCAAAATTTTCCCCAAATCCCTAATTCCAATTCGGTCACTATGCAATACTACCCATTATATGTTTAATCCTTCAAATACATCCTCAAACCCAACATTTAAATGTAAATAAAACATTAACCAACCAGAATTTAACTTACCTACAAATTCCTTTGAAGTGACCGAAGCCTAATCTCCCAAATTTCTCTCCCAATTGAAGACTTAAGCTTTGGTTGAAGAAATGGAGGAGATGGGATGAAGGTTTTCCACCCAAACCAACAAAAAGCTCCAGAATCTTCTATGGACAACAATGGCCGAACCTAAGAGGAGGAAGAAGAGATTTTCTGGTTTTGGTGAAGGGGTTCATGATTTTTGGGTGCAAAAATTCAGAATGCAGAATTTGTTTTGGTTAAAATAGTGTTAGTGGGATTTTGGCAAATGATCAAGTTCTTCCAATCTCATAAAGGCCACTATAAGTCCTATACATGCATCCCTTGGATTGGGATGTACCAAAACATTGTTCCATTGAATCAAGATGAACCAAATTGCCACTAACTCCTCCCTCCATCTCTTTTATTCTAATTGAGTCCTACAAACTTCCAATTAAATCCCTCCTATTTATTTCTTTTTGCAATCAAGTCTTATTATTTTTGTAACCCAATTTAGCTATTTTACTTTATTTATTTAGTTTATTATCCTTAATTTATTTTTCTCAAATAATTAATTAGCAATCAAACACACATGTAAATAGATCAAATAAATCATATAACATATATAACAATCAATCACATATAAACACCCCCTAACTCCAACTAGGGTTTAGGTGCTAGGGTTAGGGTTTCACCTAGGATGTTACAATTACATCTCAAAATGATAACAAAATATATCCAAAATGAATAGAATCTATACTTTCAAATAGCTTCTTAGAGAAATAAGTAAAGAAACTCTATCTTCGGTCTTTGAACCGACGACTCTAGCACTTAAAAATCACAATAGAATGAGGGTAAGCCTTCAACTCAATGAATTATGCATATGTCATACCTAAGATTCAAAATTAAATAATGGTTTGGAGTGTTATCTTGATCCATATATATAACAAACATAGTTCATATTACAGATATCAAAATATATAATCAAAGGTCATGTACATATCAGAATAAGAATCAGAGATCAAAATACAAATGTCAGAAATCAGAGGTTAGAAGTGTCTACAAGAAATGGCACATCACACACACACACACATATATATAGAGTAAGCAATGTAGATGTCAGAATAATAGAGAAACAGAATAGGAGTCTAACAACATCTATAAACAGAACAGGAGTACTATGATCTACATACAAAGTATATGTGCTTGTGCTAATACAAGCCTAGAGAAACTTTATCCCCTCTTGGAATGATCCTGATACTTTGACTCTATCAGTCGAGTCACTGGTGCACATAGTCCCATGATTTATCCCTCATAGGGAAGGCGTTTGGACAATAACATCTACTTGGTACATAATACAATTATTTGTAATAGAGGTTCTTATCAATCAATGAACATTTCAGAATAATTGGTTTATACTACAATAATGAGTTGGTTCCAAAGAAATGGGTAACAACACCAACTCTAAAGCATTATAATGTTAACAAGATATATAATCAAGCAATAATCCGAACTAAAACTCAAAACCTTCTATCAAGCTCCAAGTCAACTCAAAGGCACTTAATACTCTAAGCCTAGCTCATTACAATAATTCACAAATTTAGGATTTTTCTTATCCAACATTATCCATATCAAATTCTTGCAATTAGAGACTCTCTAAAGCTCATTTAGTTAGTTCTTAAACTTAATTTAATTATTCTCAAAGAAAATTATGAAAAAAATAGAGGAATTTGTATTATTCATGTTACTACTCACCATTTGCCCTAATTCTTCCAACAACCAAAATCTAAAGCCATAAATGCATATATCATACTTCCCATGACTCATACACAACTATTCTATCAACCTATAACCTCAAATTATAACAGAAACCAAGTTCTAGATAAAATACATATTTCTCCTCAAATGGAGATTTTTGAAGAATCTTGACTTGGAATGATTTAATAACTTTCTCAAAGTGTTTGTCTTCCAAAATGAAGTATTAATATGAGTATTACTACCTTAGAAATACAAATGGAATGAATTTAGGGTTTGGTAGCTGAGAAATAAAGAAGAGAGAGAAAATAATTTAATTTTCGAATGGGTGATAAATGAGCTGATATATAAAGAACCCGACGCTTCATGCCCATGAAAAAAAGACTCACACCGTGAAATCAATATGATGAAAATCTAAAATTCAGACATAAACTTTTTATACGCCTGTGAACATATAGTTCACGCCCGTGAAGGTATTTATCACACATGTGAAGAAGGATTATGAGGCATTTCTCAAACTTTTTTCCAACCTAACTTATCCAAAACTCCACCAAATACCACTTAACATATAAAACTCTCTCTAAGAGCCATCCCTAACCAATATAACACATTTTATCATACTGTACTAACAGAAGACAAAGTAGAACAGATCAGAGAATTGGAATCTATCATAGCACAAATAAACTCATTCATAAACAAGTCAAACAGAACACAAAACATAAGCAATAAAAATAGAGAGAATTACATTCTTCCCTCCTAACAGAAAATTCATCCTCGAGTTTTGTAGAAATCTTACTCTTAATCTTGAAACAATCGAGGATACTTAGTCTGCATACTAAGCTCGCCCTCTCAAGTGCATTATTTCGTCGATTGGTTCTTCCAAAGAACTTTTACCATCGTTATGTCCTTATTCTGAAGTCTTTTAACCATTCTATTAATAATGGCTATAAGAAACTCTTCATAAGTTAAGTCTAAGTTAAGCTTCAAAGGCTGTGCTTGCAACATGCAAAGGATCCGGAACATACTTGCGAAGTATAGATATGTGAAACACCGAATGAACACTATCCAAGTCTGGTAGAAGTGCCAACCGATACGAAACATCTAGAAAACTGAGCAATATTTTTCAGAATCTCAAAAGGTCCAATATATCTTGGAGATAACTTGCATTTCTGTCCAAATCTCATAACTCTTTTCATTAGCGATACCTTCAAAAAGACCGTATCACCAACGACAAAATGAAGATCCTTTCTCTTAGGGTCAACATAGCTTTTCTGATGACTAAAAACAATTGTCAATCATTCTTCAATAAAAGGTACTTTCTCGGATGAATATCGGATCAAATCAAGACCTTCAATAAATCTTTCCCCAATCTCATACTGACAAATAGAGGATCTACACTTCCTTCCATATAGAGCTCCAAAGCCTCATACTATGCCATCTAGATCGTAGAGTGATAACTATTGTTATAGGCGAATTCAATCAATGGTAGATGCTTATCCCAATTTCCTCTAAAATCTAGGATGCACATCCTCAATATGTCCTCTAGAGTGTGAATCATCCTCTATGATTGTCCATCGATTTGCAGCTGAAAAGCTGTACTGAAATCCAATCAATTACCCAATGACTCATGCAATTTCTGCTAGAATCTTGAGGTAAACTAAGTACTTCTATAAAAAATGATTGATATCTCATCAATATACAACTGAGCATACTGAGAAGCTGATATGTAGTCTTTACCGGCAAAAAAATGAGTTCACTTAGTTAACTTATCCATAATCACCTAAATAGAGTCATGTCCACTTGAAGTCCTTGGCAAACCTAGTTATTCTTTCCCATTTTCATTCTGGCAAAAGTAACTACCGAAGTAACCCAGATGGTTTATGGTGCTCAAACTTAACCTGTTGACAAGTCAAATGCATAGCCACAAACTCCACTATATTTCTCTTAATGCCATACCACCAATATGATTATTTAACATCATGATACATCTTGGTGGCACCTGAATGCACACTGTAACTGTTATAATTAGCTTCCCTCAATACTTACTCAATCAGATCATCTACTGCATGAACATATAACCATGTACCATATCTCAATACACCATCCCTAATGGTGAATTTTGAAGCTTTCCCTTATTCCACTTTGTTTTTCAAGTTAACCAAGCGAGAATCTCTATCTTGAGCTTCCCTAATTTGATCAACCAATAATGGTTTAACTTGGAAATGAGATAACAATACTCCATCATCAGGCAAGCCAAACTGAATACCTAAATCATGCAAATTCTAAAATTCCTTAATCATATGTCACCTACTCACCTGAATGTGAGCCAAACTCTCCAATGATTTCCGACTCAAGGCATCAGCGACTACATTAGCCTTACCCGGATGATACAAAATCTCACGATCATAATCCTCAAGCAACTCCATCCATCTTCTTTGCCTAAGGTTCAAATCTTTTTACTGAAATATATACGTCAAGCTCTTGTGATCCGTGTAGATCTCACACTTCTTACCATACATGTAGTGCCTCCAAATCGTCAAAGCAAACATTATTGTCACCATCTCCAAATCATAAGTCAAGTAATTCAACTCATATTTCTTCAATTGACGAGACACATAAGCTATTACCTTACTATTCTGTATCAAAACACATCCGAGTCCCACTCTCAAAGCGTCAAAATAAACCACAAAACCACCTTCACCAAAAGGTAGGGCCATAATTAGAGCAGTAGTCAAATAAGTCTTTAACTTGTGAAAATTGTCCTCACAATCATTGAACCATTGAAATTTCACGTGCTTTTGAGTGAGTTTACTCAAAGGAGCAGTCACCTTAGAGAAATCATGAACAAATCTTTGATAATAGCCTACTAGACATAGGAAACTCCCTATAACACTATCCAAAATGTTTATTTCCACAAGTAAAGCAAAAAGGAACTGAACCTCTAGGAGATGAGAAACTACCAAAACCATAGCTCATCTGCGTAGTATGCCTAGAAGTACTCTGTCTCTGCTGAGATCGACCTAACTGAGCTCTAAAACCAACCAGTGCAGTATGAAGACAAACACCCATACTCTTCACTCCACTCTCATCTCTACCTCGCTTAATTGAACCGCCTATCCTTGCCTTTTTCCTTTACTCTCTAGCAGATCTTGCTTCCATTTCTCTGTTCTTAATAACTCTTACCTTATCCACCAACGTGGAAAAGGAATCAAACTCCTATACCGACAGAATCTTGAATATTAGGGTCCACAATCCCCTCCTGAGTCGATGAATCTGTGCCGCCTCATTAGGCACTAAAGTAAGAGCAAACTTACTCAAATTGCTAAACCTCTTAGCATATTCAGATATAGACATATCATAAGTCTGTATAAGTCTCTCAAAGTTTAAGGCTCTAGCCTCTCTAACCGATTCTGGAAGAAACTCCTTCATCATAAGCTTCCTAAAACAAGCTCAAGTGATTCATCCATTACCAAGAAGTAAACCAGAAATACTCCTCTTAAACCAGTCACGGGCGTCATCCTTCATAAGGTGACTCGCAAACTCCACAGTTGTCCTATCAAGAACTTTCAGAATATGGGCCTTATCTTCCACTTCTTCCAAAAATTCAGTTGGGTTTACCTTACCCTTATACTTTGTTAGCTTGAGCTTTAGAAATTTCTTAAAAGATACTTCCTCAACCTGCAAAACCAAAGGTGGCTGAGGAGGAACAACCGGAGGAGTTACCGGAGCTGCAGCTAATGGCAGAGCTGAAGCCACCTATACTGGAGGAGTCTATTGCCTCTACTTGGAAATATACTCAGCTATCATATCATAATTACACTCCAACCGTTTAAATATCTAAGCCATATCTAAAGGAGGTGCTGAAGGAACCTCATTAACCCCTATTCAGCCAACAGAACCGGTTTTAGAAGAAACATCTCTCTTAAGATGACCATGTCCTCTGCCTCTACCATGACTACATCTAGGAGGCATATCATAACTGATAATAAAATAAACAATTCATATTCAGATAAGACAGAAAGGATAACGGAACATTGACAAGACAAAATTTCTATGCTCTATTATTTCCCTAATCAGACACTCATTACCATAGATCAACTATAACTTCAAATCAAAGCTTTGATATCACCTTTGTCATATCCCAAAACCAGAGATGCAATGGTCCTAGGGTATGGATAAGTTTAAGGTCACCAAAAACTCGTAGAACATACCAACATAACCTGTGGCAATAATAAAACCATATCTATAGCCATCCACAAATTCAAATCATAAACATCATCAACCTGTAATATCATCCTGTGATATAACTATCAAAATATAATCAACTTGTATAACCAAAATAGGGGTACTATTCACATTACTAATTATGGAAAAAAAATAAAAGAATTGGTACTATTCACATTACTATTCATCATTTGTCCTAATTCTTCCAACAACCAAAATCTATGGCCATAAATGCATATATCATACTCCCCATGACTCATATACAACTATTCTAAGAACCTATAACTTCAAATCATAACAGAAACAAAGTTCTAGAGAAAATACCTCTTTCTCCTCAAATGGAGATTTTTAAAAAATCTTGACTTGGAATGATTTTATAGCTTTCTCAAAATATTTATCTTCCAAAATGAAGCATTAATGTGAGTATTAATGCCTTAGAAATGCAGATGGAACGAATTTAGGGTTTGGTGGTTGAGAAATAAAGAAGAGAGAGAAAATAGTTTAATTTTCGGACGGATGACAAATGAGCTGATATATATAGAACTCAATGCTTCATGCTCGTGAAGGAAAGACTCACACCCGTGAAAGCAATATGATAAAAATTTAAAATTCAGGCATAAACTTTTTATACGCCCCTGAAGATGGACTATGAGGCATTTCTCAAACTTCTTTCCAATATAACTTAACCAAAACTCCACCAAACACAACTTAACATATAAAACTCTCTTTAAGAGTCATCCCTAACCAACATAACACATTCTTTCAAATTGTACTAATAGAAGAAAAATTAAAACAGAGCAGAAGATTAGAATCTATCATAGCACAAATAAATTCATTCAGAAACAAGCCAAACAGAACACAGAACATAAACAATACAGATAGAGGGTATTACAAAATCATTATCGAAATCTTTTAGATTCTCTGGTTAATTTCTTTCGCTCTATTAATCCCATCATAATCCAATAGGTACCAATAGAAAGATGGTGAATAGGGATTCCAATGCATATTGAATCGCATGAATCAAAGTTTAGATGAGGGAGATATGATCATTTAAAGTTTCGGTCACCGGAGTTGGCCAGAATTTGCAGCAGGAAATTTGAGAAACACGTCCTGCAGCGTCCAATGTCCAATCAAAGTATTTTTGTCTCATTACTTTGTCTGGATGTTAGCTTTCTAATTCAACATTCGGTGCATCAAACAGAGGTCCAGTGATGGAGTCATGGCCGAAAATCCATCGGTTGCCCTACTCTTCCTTTCTTCCCTCTCTTCCTCCTTTCTTACTCTCCCCATTCTGTAATTTTTGCATTTTATGGGCAGCTGGGTAGCCAGTCCAAGGCTATCACGTGGCAATCTCTATTTGGTTGCTTAATTTATTTTTTTCTTTTTTAAAAAAAAATCATAAAATATTTATTTTAGATCCAGAAATTATAAATAAATAGTCAAGAAAATTATTATAAAATATACTTCATTTTGACATATTAAAACTTAAAAATAATAACTTTTAAATTTTCTAAAAATTAATTAAATATAAAATTAATTTTCAAAAATTCTAAAAAATAAAATTCTTTTAAAATGGGGTTTTAAAATTCTAAAAATAAAAATTATAAATATAATTTAGGAAAGCAAAAATAAATTATTTTATTTTTTTATAATAAATTTCAAATTCTTTACAAAATTTGATTTTTAAAATAAATGAAAAAATCGGGTTCTTACACACAATTCCATGATTTATCTCTCATAGTAAGGCGTTCTAACACTCACACAAACTTGGTTCATCATATAAATATTTTCATTAATTATAGATACTCACAATGGTTCTTTGAATAGAATAAATTAGAAACAATATATCTATCTCAAAGTGGTAGAGTTACGAATTAAATGGTGAGTTGATTCAAATAACAATTAACAGCTCAATCCAGATATAAAAATAATGTGTAACAGAGAGAATAATATCTCGGGCCTTATTTATTTCTAAGGATATTAATAAAATCAAATGAATATACTGGTTTGATTATACTTCAATGTAAAAGAAGCAATAAATATAGATTTATATATACAGTGCATATACATAACTCACCTCCAAAGCAAAACACAATCCAACCAAAGCTCAGAGACTCTTAGCCAAGCTCCAATCAATCCAAAACTCAAGTAACATCCAAGCCTAAACACAATTTCAACAAAATACAAATTAGGATTTTCCTTACCCAACATCATCTATATCAATTCCTTATAATTATAGACTCTTTAAAGTTTAATTAGATAGTTCTTAGTTTTAATTTAACCATTAATCAAGAAAATTTGAAAGGTCTAGAGAAATAAAAATATTAATAACTTATTAATCCATTTGCCCTAACTCTCTAATCAACCATTATCATAAGTTATAAATGCATAAATATAACACTTATAACTTATAAATAATTAATCTAACAACCAATAACCTCAATTCATAAAAAAAAAATAAGTTCTAGAGAAATTACCTTATTTCTCTTATAAGAGTGATTCTTGAATAATCAAGTGTTTATAAAATATTTAATGATAACTTGAAGTATTTTCTCTCTAAAATAAAGTATGAATTATGATATTAATGTCTTAGAAGAATAAGTAGAGAATTATAGAGTTTTATGATTTAGTTGGTCCTTTATATTCTAATATATGATAGAGGGGATAAGAGTTTCTTACTCCAAGTCTTTACTTAATGCCATACTACCAGATAAGGATTTTCAAAATTGATTTTGGTTAGATTTTGTTGGTTTATTGAACTTAATTAAAATTTTAATATTGTTAAAATTTTAATTGAAACCGATTGATTTTATTATATCAAGAAGGTTGAATATTGTTTATCCTAAAATGAAAATCTATGTTTTATGAAGCAATAGAATTTTGTGTTTGATTTTGCCGTCAGAAATATGTTAAATTGCATTTAAAAATAACCTATTAACACATATAACTATATAAGAAAATAGGTTAGCACAGTTCAAGGCTCAATTAGCTTCATCCAGTCAGTAATGATGTTGGGCTTGTCCAATAAATCAAAAAAGGAGAGAAAGCACTATGTTTTGAATAAGTGAATTAATGTTATACTTGTTTTTCCATTTATGTTAATTGAAGATTGAGAAAAAAAAATTATTTCATTTCAAATTGGGCCAATTGTTCAAATTAGTTGAAACGTAATCTATCAAAACAGTAAAAAAGGCATAGGTGCAATTGCCTATCAAACCAAGAAACAATACAAGTATCTAAAAGAGATATATGGGGATATAGTAATTATTTTTGGAAAATAATTTAGTTGGTCCTCTACATGCTAATATATGTTAGAGGGGATAAGAGTTTCTTACTAAGTCTTTATTCAATGCCATACTAATAGCTAGCGATTTTCAAAACTGATTTTGGTTAGATTTTTTGGTTTCCAACTGAAACCTATTGCATTTATGTAATACCCTCTATCTGTATTGTTTGTGTTCTGTACTCTGATTGATTATTTTTGAATGGATTTTTTGAGTGGTGATAAATTTTGATTTTCTATTCTGTTCTGTTTTATTTTCTGCTAGTTCAGTCTGATAGAATGTGATTTATTGAGTATAGATGCTCTTAGAGAGAGTTTCATATTAAGTGGTGTTTGGCTGAGTTTTGGTTAAGTTAGGTTGGAGAGAAGTTGAGAATTGTCTCCTAACCTTCTTTTACGAGAGTGAAGCATACTTTCACAGGCGTGAACCATATTTTCACAGGCATGTGAAAAGTTTATGTCTGAATTTTAGATTTTCATCAGATTACTTTTACAGGCGTGAAAGGTCAACCTTTACGGGCATGAATCCTTCTTTCACGGGAGTGAAATGTCAGGATCTATATATATCAGCTCATTTGTCAACCATTCGAAAATTAAAGCATTTTCTCTATCTTCCTTGTTTCTCAACCACCAAACCCTAAATCCGTT
Source organism: Aleurites moluccanus (assembly GCA_948193065.1). Taxonomy (NCBI): domain Eukaryota; kingdom Viridiplantae; phylum Streptophyta; class Magnoliopsida; order Malpighiales; family Euphorbiaceae; genus Aleurites; species Aleurites moluccanus. Next base: position 3,287 of record CANXYC010322409.1, on the reverse strand, counting down.
TCATCTATATTTCTAAGACATTAATACTCACATTAATGCTTCATTTTAGAAGGCAAACACTTTGAGAAAGCTATTAAATAATTCCAAATTAAGATTTCTTTAAAATCTCCATTTGAGGAGAAATAGGTATTTTCTCCATAATTTAATTTATGTTATGATTTAAGGTTATAGATTGTTAGAATAGTTATGTATAAGTTATGTGGAGTATATTAAATGCATCAATGGTTATAGATTTTGGTTGTTAAAAGAATTAGGGCAAATGGTGAATAGTAATATGAATAGTATCAATTTTTCTATTGGTTAAATTGAGTTTAAGAACTATCGAAATAAGTTTTAGAGAGTCTTTAATTGCAAGAATTTTGTTATGGGTAATGTTGGATAAGGAAAACCCTAAATTTGTAGATTGTTGTAATGTGCTAGACTTGGAGCATTAAGTGCAATTGAGTTGATTTGGAGCTTTGGTTTTTATTGTGGCTTTGTGGAGGTGAGTTATGCATATGTGTTTTGTATTTGTTTGCATATATATATATATATATATATTTTGTTAATACTCATTTGAGCATATCTATGTAATTATTGAGTTGATATTTCTTTAAACCAACGATATTTGTTACAAATATATTTTGTTTCATTACTATGCTATAGAGTTGGTATTATTACCCATTTCTTTAGAACCAACTCGTTATTATAGTATAAACCGATTATTTTGAAATATTCTTTGATTATAAGAACCTCTGTTACAAATATTTGTATTCTGAACCTAGTGGATATATAGTTAAAACGTCTTTCTTGTGAGGAAAAAAATCATACGATTGTGTGCACCAGTGACTTGACTGATAGAGTCAAAGAATCAGGATTCTTTCTATAGGGGACAAAGTTTATTTGGGCGCGCGTTAGCGTAAATACATGTATTCTGTAAGGAGATCGTAGTACTCCTATTCTGTTAAGGATGTCGTTAGACTCCTATTCTGTTTCTGTTATTCTGATATTTACATTGCTTACCCTATATATATCTGTGATATGTCATTCCTTGTAGGCACTTTTGACTTCTGAACTCTAAACTCTATATTCTGATATTCAATTTTTGATTCTATTTTTGAATATTTGTATATATTCTGACCTCTATATTAAGAAATTCATTTGTGATATATGTGTATAAAAAAAAAAATTCGACCCTTCGATCTGATTCTGAACCTCAAGTATGACATATGTATAATTCATTGAGTTGAAAGCTCACCTTCCTTCTGTTGTGATTTTCAAGTGCTAGAGTAGTCGGTCTAGAGACCGAGGATAGAGCTTCTTGATTGCTTTCTCCAAGTAGCATTTGAAAAGTATAGACTCTATTTATTTTGAGTACATTTTTTTTTTTGTTAATGATTGAGATATAATTCTCTTAGAGCTCCATAATATTTGAATTGTTGTAATATTCGTTGGGTTATCACTTGTTCATCTTGGATAGAGGACCTTATTTGCCTTTGATCTATGGTGAACAATTTGATGATATTTTGGGTGATTTATCATAGGTTGATGATGGTGTTTATGATTGTGGATTGTAGATGGATATAGATATTGTTTGTTATTGCCACAGGTTAGGTTGGTATGTTCTACAGATTTTGGATGGCCTTAAGCCTACCCATACCTTAGGACCATCGCATCTCTGATTTTGGGATGTGACAAAGGTGGTATTAGAGCTTAGGTTAAAGTTATAGTTGATCTGTGGTAATGAGTGTCTGATTAGGGAAATTATGGAGCATATGAATATTTCTTGTCCATGTTTTATTATCATTTGTTGTGAATCTGTGTTTCTGTCTGATCTAAATCTGAATTGATTATTCTGTTATCAGTTTTGATATGCCTCTTAGACGCAATCGTGATAAAGGTAGAGGACGTGGTCATCCCCTATGAGAGATGTTTCCTTTGAGGCTTGTTATGTTGGTCGAACAGGGGATAATAAAGTTTCTCCAACACCTCTATTAGATATGGCTCAGAGATTTGAGTGGTTGAAGAGTAATTACGAGATGATAGCTGAGTATATTGCCCAGCAGAGGCAACAGGCTCCTTCGATACAAGTGGCTCCAGCTCCGCCACCACATGTAGTTCCGGTTGCTCCTCCTCAACCACTTTTAGTTCCGCAGGTTAAGGAAGTATCTTTTGAGAAATTTATTAAGCTTAAGCCAACTGACTATAAGGGTGAGGTAGACCCTACTGAATTTTTTAGAGGAAATGGAAGACAAGGCACAAATTTTGAGAGTTCCTGATATGAGAGATATAGAGTTTGCAGGTCAACTTATGAAGAGTGATGCCCATGACTAGTTCAAGAGGAGTATTTCTGGATTACTTCTTGGTGATGGAGGGATTACTTGGGCTTGTTTCATGGAGCTAGTGATGAAGAAATTTCTTCCGGAATTAATTATAGAGGCAAGTGTCTTGGACTTTGAGAGGCTTGTATAAACTCCTAACATGTTTGTATTTAAGTATGCTAAGAGGTTTAGCAATTTGAGCAAGTTTTCTCTTGCTTTAGCGTCTGATGAGGCGGCACGTATTCATTGATTCAGGAGGGGATTTTTTACCCTAACATTCAAGATTTGTTTGGTACAGAAGTTTGATTCCTTTTCCATGCTAGTGGATAAGGCAAGAGTTATCGAGAATTGAGAGATGGAAGCAAGGTCTGCTAGGAAGCAGAGGAAGAAGGAAAATACTAGAGGTTCGTCCAAGTCAGGTAAAGAAGAGAGTGGAGTGAAGAGTATGTGCGTTTCTCTTCAGACTGCACCAGTTGCTTATGGAGGTCAGTTAGGTCGATCTCAGCAAAGACAGAGTACTTACAGGCATACTATGCAAATGAGTTATAGTTCTGGTAGTCTGGCATCTCCTAGAGGTTCAGCTCCTTTTTGCTCTACTTATGGAAAGAATATTGTAGACAATGTTATAAGGAGACTGGTATATGTTTTAGATGTGGTTAGCCTAACCACTTTATAAAGGATTGTTCCCAGGCATTGCACTCAGATAGGTCTCAGACTTCCCAGTCTATAGTTCAGATGGATAGGGGATGAGGTGGTATTCAGTTTGGCAGAAGAGGTTTGGCTAGAGGCCAGGATGCTAGTGTAACACCTCAGCTTAGCCTGAACCAAATCCCTATAGAGAACTTTGGGGGGAGATTTTTAATTTCTTTATATTGTTATGCTTATATATATTTATGCATGAAATTGGTATTTATGCATGTTATTTGAATTAGTTCTAGGCATAGAAATGGTTTAAAGGCTGCTAGGACTTAATTGGCAAATTTTGAA
>CANXYC010322272.1:0-19558 GCA_948193065.1 Aleurites moluccanus | reverse complement strand
TAAAGTAATGTAATAGAAAATACATAGAATAGTTCCATGGTACTGTAAATAGATTTTGGGCATGTAGATAATCATAAGTTGCATATATTTATATAATGTTGATTATAATTGATGTTTGAGTTAATCATATATGATTGAGATATATATATATATATATATATTGATAGTGATATTGGGATTGATTATAGAGATCCAGAGGGATCAGAAAGTTGGAGATGAAAGTGAGTGTTATAGAAGTGTTATTTGTTTGTTTGATTTCTTGGGGATTGTCCAGTTTTAGAGGAGATGCTGTCGAATTTTCTTCAGCATTTTTATAATTATTTGGGTGATATTTGTTGTAGCATGCCTTATAGATAGTCTAAGGGGTTCTATGCGGTACTGGTCGCTTATGCATCACCCGTACCCTAGGACCATCACGACTTCCGAGATAGGTCGTGATAGTTACTATGTCTACAAACACTGAACTTGACCCATTGAGTTGTTACCATCCCATTGAGCTGTTACCATACCCACAAACAGTGAACTTGACCCATTGAGTTGTTACCATATCCATAAACAGTGAACCTGACCCACTAAGTCGTTACCATGTCCACAAATAGTGAACCTGACCCACTAAGCTGTTATCATGTCCATAAATAGTGAACCTGACCCACTCAGCCATTACTATGTCCATAAACAGTGAACCTGACCCACTTAGTTATTACCATATCCATAAATAATGAACCTAACCCACTAAGTCGTTACTATATCCACAAATAGTGAACCTGACCCACTAAGCTGTTATCATGTCTACAAATATTGAATTTGACCCACTAAGCCCTTACCATGTCCATAAATAGTGAACCTAACCCACTAAACTGTTACCATATTCACAAACAGTGAACCTGACCCATTGAGCAGTTATTATATCCATAAATAGTGAACTTGACTCATTAAGTCGTTACAATGTCCATAAACAGTTAACCTGACCCATTGAGTCCTTATCATGTCCACAAATAGTGAACCTAACATAGTAAGCTGTTACCATGTCTATAAACAGTGAACTTGACCTAGTGAGTAGTTACCATGTCCATAAACAGTGAACTTGACCCAGTAAGCCATTGCCATATCCACAAACAGTGAACCTGACCTACTCAGTCGTTACCATGTATACAAACAGTGAACCTGACCCACTCAGCCATTACCATGTCCATAAATAGTGAACTTGACCCATTCAGCCGTTATCATGTCTACAAACAGTGAACTTGACCCACTCAGCCATTACCATATGCACAAATAGTAAACCTGACCCACTAAACTGTTACCATGTCTACAAATAATGGACCTGACCCACTCAGTCGTTATCATGTGCACAAATAGTGAACCTGACTCACTAAACAGTGAACTTGACCTACTCAGCCGTTACCATGTCCACAAACAGTGAACCTGACCCACTAAGCAGTTACGATATCTACAAACAGTGAACTTGACCCACTAAGTCTTTACCATGTCCACAAATAGTGATCCTGACCCACTAAATCGTTACCGACTATAAATAGTGAACTTGGCCCATTAAGCCATTACCACAAATAGTGAACCTGACTTACTGAGTCATTACCATGTCCCCAAATAGTGAAACTGACCCACTGTCCCATCTACCCACCAATGAAGCAAACCCACTATCCTATTTACCTAAACAGTCAAACTAACCTACTGTTTCACTCACCTCTGCCAGTGAAATTGACCTATTTATCTAGTTTTTTTTATCAGTAAAGTGACCTCATTGACCTAATCCACCACAAAAAAATTGTGAAACAGATACACATCCATTTATTAGTAAAACCCATGCAAAATCAAACCTGCAGCCTTTTGTGGATCCTATTCTTTTCCTTTTATGGAAGGTACCAATTGTTGATAAGATTGATTCTGAAACTATGAATGCTTTGCTTGCCATTCTTCTCAAAAGACAAAAGGACACCTTCTAGGCTGCCTTAGAGGCTCAACAAAACATGTTTGCTGAAACCCTGGATAAATAATGCTAGTCCATCATCCATGAAGTCAAAAAGGATATTGGAATAAAACACTAGAACTCCTTCACCACCTCAAAATCTTAACCCATCTGCCTCAGTTCCTTATGTTATTGATCTAACTAACAACAGGAAGGCCTTTAAAAATGTCCCTATACATTTCACCTCTCATACCACACTTGATTCCTCTCCACACCTTAGCTAACCAGTCTTGAATCTTTGGCACTATGAGAAGTTGTTCAATCCTGATGTCAAGTTGTCTGTCCAGCTTAATAGATCCAGAGTCTGAGTCTAAGTTTGAGTCAATCAAATCCTTTTCCTTTCTTGAGTCTATATTTTTCTCAAGTTAGTCTTTTAATTTTGATGTAATCAAAAGCAGTAAGGTTTTCATCAAAAATGAAAAGTTTACTTTTTTGCTTATCTTCCTATGTCCATTTTCTTAATCCAATATGAGATATCAAAAGATTGTGAGAAAAAGGAAACAAATAAAAAGGGCAAAAACTCAATTAATGAATCATATCATATTTCATGCATTGCTACTAGTTTCATACAGGAATGCCATAATTACCAGATATTTGCAAAGGTCTGAGAGTGACGATGTGTTTTACTTCAACTCCCTATGCTCTAGTATAAGGAATGGAAGCAGTCCTGCCCATCAAGATGCAAATTAGATCTGCAAAAGTAATCCGAGAAAGTCAACTGGACGAAATTGAATTGGCCAGGAACTATCATAATCAATTGAATGCCATCAATGAGAAGAAAATGGACGCCTTATATTAGATTTAGGGTACCAACAAAGATTAGCTCGACATTTCAACAATCAGGTCTTCGGCAAAGATTTAGAAGAGGGCAACTTGGTGTTGAAGGAAATCAAAGCTCCTATTCATGATCCAAGAGGCAAATTTAGACCTAATTGGACCAACCCATATATGCTCAAGAAGATTTTAACTGCCGAAGAGGCCATATTGATGGATTTAGACGACAATGAGTTATTGAGTCCTTGCAATCTTGACTAACTAAAAAGATATTTTATATAGTTTTATTTTGTCTTATTGTAATCAAAGCATCCATTGTACAAATAAGAACTATGTGGACCTGATTCTCGAAAAAAAATGTGTGTTCAATGAAAGAAAAAAAAATCGAGATACATAGGTAGGCTCTATTTGGGTACGGTCCAAATTATTATAAAATTTTCATTTTGTGCTAAAATTATTGTATGGTTATTGATTATTTGTCAACTCACTAAGTTGAAAACTCGAAAGGGCTGATTAGACAAAAGTTAGAGTAGCTTGTCAAGTTGAAAACCTGCAAGGGTGACTTGGTCAAAAGTTAGAGCCAAAATAAAATAAAAATAAAGCAAAGAAAAAAAAAAGAGAAGAAGAAGAAAGAGGAAAATAAGGCAACCATGATATCTCATTTACATCATATGTGTCATTCACCATTCATCATTCTAGTGACAAAATACACAAGTTATCGTAACTCGTCAAAGATCATGTCACGTCTTTATAGTTTCATAAATACTATCTCGTCTATACATATCCTGTCATGTCATCTTGTCAAGCACAAAAAATTCATGACTGGGCCAAAGACTATCTAGATAAACAAAAAGCATATCCGTGAAATCCAAATCTACGTCGTAAAAAGAAAATGAACCTATGGATAAATAGACCAGTCTAATCCATCTGTCTAAGTCCTCATCCTCCTTGGGTGAATACGTCCACTCCCATCTGAGTCATCCTCCTCCTCCAAAGAGTCACACCCCTTTACCCTGGTTACTGCAGCCTCAGTAGCCTACATCGTCTCTACTCTCGTGTCAGCACCAAGTCCAGAGTTATCCCTGGTCTCTGAATCTCCCTTTATCAACTGATGCAAAGTCATTCTACGCAACTTCTCTATGGGCCAAACCCTTTCAATGAGCCAAACATCACAACCATCCAACCTATCAACTGATCCAAATGGGTTTACCAAACACATCCTCTTTCTCCAGCCACTCATAATAGCTCGTGCCATGGTACTAGAAATAAGGGAGACCAAAAAAACAAGCTTATATGGCAGGCTCCCTTGAGACACTCCCATCTTTCTTAAAACCCTAGTCCCTATATAGAAGGTGGTTATGTAAGAATCCAGCAAATATACCATGTTGTACCCATAACTCATAGTCATGAACGAGCAGGCCCCATACCAAGAACAAAACCATAAGATGTTCTCTTGACCCAACTCCAATAGCTAGTTAGTCCATCCATGCTCAATATCGAAGTAGACCCGAATCCTTCACATCCGATAATTTGCCAATGAATATGACATTCTGGGTGAAGGACCAACCACTTAGAGGTGATTTTTAAACCAAACCTGGAAAAGAGTACAATTAAACTAAATAGTCCCGTCAAACCTAGCTAAACAGACCAGCCAACCCAGTCAGACTAAACAGACCAGTCTAATTAGCTCAGTCAGACTAAACAGACTAGTCCAACCAAACCCAGCTAAACAGATCGGCTAACCCAATAAGGCTATCCAGACCAGTCAAAACCAAATTGAACAAAGAAAAAAATAAAGCCATTTTCTCACTTGAAGAATCACCAGGCTGACAGACAATGTCCCATCCACCTTGCACCTACTATCCAAACAATGCAATGTCTCAGCTAAAACCAACCCAGCAACATAAGTACCTTGCCCCATCTGAGCAACCAACTCCACCATCTCAACCCTACTCCATTCAGGAGAACTAGGAAACATATAGCCTAATATCATACATAATACTGTGAGGACTCGCCCGAGCACCACCCCTCCCCGGCCTGCGGATCTAGGGAGATTGGGGATGCTCTCAATTTTAGGGACTATTTCTCACGGAGAAGGCGGCCTTAGTGCCTTTTCTAAAAATGATTTTGACGTTTTCAAGTCGCCACCTTAAGTTATTTTTATTGGGAAAATTTAAGGTAAAAACCCATTTTGACTCCAATTTTATCCCAAAGGAAAATAAATGCACTAGTCTTTGAAACCAAAGAGGATTCAGGAACTAGGTTTTCGGTTGAACTTGGCTTTTAATTTTAACCATGATTTAAAGCATTTTCATGAGCAGTTTTAAGGATGAGATATATATATGCATGAGCAGGTTAGATGAAAATAAAGCAGTAAAGCAGTTAAGAGAGCAATAATTAAATTATTATAATTCAAGAATCTCAAAATATGAGATATCGACTCTAGCCCTTATGGGTTCTAGGTCGATCACACATTCCCTGAATAATACATTCAATAAAGCAGTTAATTAATAGAAAAGAGATAGCTTTGATCTTTTTGGATTTGAAGCCCTTACGTAGCTTGCCTGTATATCCCGTTGAATGGGAATCAAAACCCACGCAGTTCTCCCTTCTTGCGAAGGAGGATTGATTTTATGCCCAACTTATCATGCTTTGGACTCTTTATTTTGATGCTCTACCAAAATAAAGGAGATTTGCCTATTTTGATGCTCTATCAAAATAAAGGAGATTTAGGAGATGATACCTGTTCCTTTTCTTTTTGGGAATGTGACGGTCGGATTGTCCTTCCGGATCGGAGCTCCACTTTCGATCGGTTGAAGCCCAGAAAGACGGTCTGATTGTCTTTTATCTGATAATTCAAAATAAGCAAATTAACAGAGTGATTTTGTTAGAAATAATTTTGAGACTCCACACGCCCTGGATTTGGTTCTTTTTTAGCTCAAAGAGAACTAAAGAAAATGGGCTCCACACGCCCTGAATTGATTATTCTTTTAACTCAAAGAGAGTTAAAAAAATAAGAAGAAATCTGTGTATGAGAGAGAATAGAAGAAATCCGAGAAGGAAAAATCGACTTCAGGAGATTTCAGGGTGTCTAATTATGAAGGAGGGGTCTCATTTTTATAGGCAAAGGGGGGTGCCACCGGAGGGGGGTGGCGGCGCTGCCCCAGAAGGAGGGCGATACCGCCCCTCAAGGAGGGCGGCAGCCCATTTAGCACCCGGCGGTACCGCCACCGCTCTCCTCTGAGGTGGCAACTTTGGTCCTATTTCGCTCTGACGTGTTTCTGAGTTTGTCCGAGTGCAGGTTTGGTTCCAATGAGTGCCGGTCGGCTTAGCACGAGTCCGAGGGGTGCAGAAAATGAGTGTTCACAGCTGCCCCTATCACGGTTGTCCATTTTGGATGACAAACGTGATGTAGGTGAATTGGGCTGTTCCTGTCTGCTTGGAACAAAAGAAATGCATTGTGGTCGCATCTTGCGAGGTCTGGAGGTATATGAGTGCAATTTTCCATGCTTTGGACAACTTTCAATTTTTCTGTTTCTGTCATTTTTCTGAATTACAGAAGCATCCCAAGTCTGATTTAGGCAAATGATAGGTCGATGGATAGAGAAAAATCATGTGAATGCAGCGAAACTATTGGCACTTGATTCTGACTTGAACTGTTTCAAAAATGCAAGCTACCTTATTTTTACCCACGGCAGGGGACATGATGGTCATTATTAAGATTCTCAAAATCTATAAATAGGGGTGAGGCTTTCTCATTCCCTTCACTCTCACTTTTATTCTTCTCTCTCTCTCTCTCTCTCTCTCTCTCTCTCTAGCTTTTCTCTTTAGAAATTTTACTCTCTCTTTCTCTAGATTTTCTCTCTAGAAATTTTTACTCTCTCTTTAGATTTTCTCTCTCTAGATTTTCTCTCTCTATGGCTTTACATTCTGGAAGTGCTACTAGTAATAGGGGCGTCATGGCTATGAGGCACCACGGAATAATCCAAACCCAAAAAATCTGCTTTAGGAACCAGAACAACACGTCTCTTGGGATGACATAATAGAGGTATTTTCCCAAAATTAAAATTAATTTTTTTTAACGATTGAATTCTTTTGCTTGAAAGAACACTGTGCTCAAGAATAGGAGTGCTAGATCAAACTTGACTTATCTGGCTGATGCTCTATCAGTCGAATCTCCAGTAAAGTCCCTATTGGAGCCTACTGGTTTTGTGTCTTTCTTGAAGGTCAAAACGAACCCTGAGAGCAATGTAGCCTTGATCAAGACTTTGGCTGAGCGGTGGTGGGATACAACCCATACTTTCCATTTTCTATGTGGGGAGCTGACTATCACCCCGCTTGATCTGTCAATGCTGACTGGCCTGCACTTTGGGACCCGTCATCTAGATCTTTGCGCCGATTGGAGGGTTGCCTTCACTCCTGAATATATGATTCAGCTCATAGGTCAGGATCCACCCCGGGATCGCATATCAATACCTCACACTTGGCTTCAGGCTCGGCTGAGGGATATGGAGCCATTCATTAACATGCTATTCGATATTGAAATAATAGCTAGGCTAATGATGTTGATTTTAGCGGGATGTACATTTGGGCACACCCATCGAGATACTGTTAATCTGAACATTTTGTCGAGCTTGATAGATGTGACTAAGCTGGGTGGATATGACTGGGCTGGCGCTATTTTAAGCACCATGTACCGGGAGATGTACGACTTGTCTCGGGAGCTTTTAACTCCTATGACAGAACTTATTTCATTTGGGAGGTATGCTCTCTGCATCCTTTGTTAAACCGAAAAAGCACCCTCTACACCCTTTGTAAATTTTGAACTAAGAGGTACTCTCTGTACTTCTTCTGAACTTCTGCCAAGTCTTTCTGACTTTCTTTGTCTTCAATGCTTGAAATAGGTATGGGCTTATAAGTATTTTCCAATGCTGGCTCCCACTCTTAACAACCCCAGGATGGATGTCTTTCCAGCTGGTATCCGGTGGAACAGGGAATATTGGACTAGCTCTAGTATGCGCGAGTTCAGGACTATCCGATCAGCTTTTAACAGCCTCGACGCCTTTTAGGTATCTTCTGACTTTATCTTATTCACATTTCCTAGTTTATGCTCACCATAACCCTCTTGCAGGTTGTGACGAAACCTTACATGGATAGGATGCAGCTGATGCCAGTAGAACTTGATCCAAGTGCCATACTAGCTTGTTCTCGACTGTTACTTCGCTCTCCACACAACAAGTTGTACTACTTGGGAGAGAGAGTTCGGGTTCAGACTATTGGTAGGTGGGTAGTTCTGGCACACCCACCAGTTGACATGAGGTGGAATATGGACATCTATGCCCCTGATGAGGCTTACACTAGTCTTCCCATACACCTGTATGTGACTTATTAAGATAATTATGCGCTATTTTGTCGCACTTGGCTGATGGGACCTATTGGTGATCCATGTCGACAATTGAGACGTCCATCTAGCTGTGCTGGACCTTCTGTTGTTTAGCAAAGTCAAGCTCAAAGCGTGGGTGCATCAAGAGACCCTTCTTCAACTGAGCCCAGCGTTACCCCTGGGACGCGGAATGATCCTGATCGGGTCACATTGGGCCTTAACTTTTGGATATCTGAAAATATCTTCTACACCAGCGCTCACGGTAAGATGCAATCATACCGTCTTCCGGATGCAGTTCATCCTCTTGCACCAGAGCTACCTGATAACATTGAGGTATGTTCATGCTTTTTTTTTCTTGGTTTTGCTTTCAGAAAAGATCCTTAAGCTTGCAATACCTCCTGGCCTTACTTTCAGAAATGATCCTTAAACTTTTTTCTTGTCTTTCTGCAGATTAACATGGAATGGATTCGTCACACTTATCGTGTGGGACGCAAAATAGAGCTAGCTTTATTGGGTATGCTGACTCGACTTGATGTTTAGGCTGACCCACCTCATCAACCGGAGGACCCTCGCCGGCACCGGCGGAGAGACTAGTGGTCTTCTTGAGCACTTTTTTTTTTTACACTGTTCTGTTTATGCTTATTTATGAACAATGATGTACGAATAATGTTTCATGTATGCTTTATGTATGCATGTATTTATGATATTTTAGCTGATTACCCATGTTATGAATGCAGACTAAAAAATGTTGTGTAATGCTATTTTAAACCTAAATGCACTAAAATGCCTAAAAAATGCCAAGGGATTTTGGAAATGTCCTAAAATGTCCCAGAAACCCCAAAAAATTGAAAATTTCTTAAAAGATTTTGCAAGAAAAGGGGCACTGCTGCCGGGATGAAGGGGTGGTGCCGCCCTGGTGCTATAGTGGTGCCGCCGTTGCACTTTTTAGAGCTTGGCAGTACCGCCACCACAAAAGGATGGTGCCGCCAAAGGCTATGCCAGTGCCGCCCACACTGGGTGGTGGCACCGCCCTGGCCTGCGCGCCCAAGCCAATTTAGGCTCATTTTTTCTATAAATAGGGGTCCTATTCCTTCTAAAAAGCCATTATGCCTCTCATTTTCACTCAAAACTTCTCATGGAACCCTACTACAGTCATCATATGTTTTTGTGGACCAAAAACCTAGACAAAGTCAAAAAGATTAATTTGGGCAAGTATGGGATCAATTCTGTTCTGACTTTGAGAGGTGTGAAAGTGGATTAGGATTTTTTGAAGGCTTGTCTGAGGTTTTGGGATCCTGCTAATCATATGTTCCGATTTGGGGCGAGCATGGAGGAAATGTGCCCCACTTTCGAGGAATTCAGTGCTATCCTTAGAAGTAATCTGAATACTGCTCTAGCTATCCCCGAATACCGGGTCGGATACTTTCTCTCTTTCAAGAGGCTTCTTGGATTGGGACAAGAGCTTGCTAGCTCTATAGTCATGGGAGACCAAATCAATATGACTGCAGTCACAGCTGAGTTTCAATTCCCAGAAGATACAGGGGATATGATGAGACAAAAACACAGGATGACAACCTTGGTTTTGTGTTTGACTGCTGGATGCCTATTCTTCAGCTCACCTAGCTAGAGAGATGTTCAAATAGTGGAATTGGTTGCTCAGATGGAGTGAGGTTGCACTATTGCCAGTCTAATTTTGGCAGAGACCATGCAGAGCTTGGATGGAAGCTACAGAGTTGAGGGGCCTTGGTCTGTTAGCCCAGTTATTTTGCAAATAGAAATATCTTGTACTTCCTCCTCACATTCTTTACTTCTTTTTAACCCTTTTATTATTTTTTTTTTCAGGTTTAGCTCAAGGATCACCTACAGGTAGTGGCTCCTCCAGATAGGATGCCCTATTCAGCTGCATAATACTGCATAAGGAGGGCTCTGATCCGTTTTGGTTCAGAAAAAGAGTGGACTGCCTGGGTTTTAGAGTTAGATTTTATAGATCTGCTTTGATACTGCTTTTGGTACGGGATTGACTCATTTATCACGATGAGCTATGGGTACAAGATGGTTTACCTGCTAGGTATGTCTATGACCTCATTTTATCAGGGCACCAGAGTCTTGCGGTAGATGGGTCAGCCCCAAGGCACCCCAGTAGACGGAGTTGTCTACCCTTCATCTTTGATTATCAGTCTTGTTTCCCAGGCCATAATGAATGGTTGGAGGCAGACGATGCGTTTTGTATGCCCTGTTGGCTTATCACACAAACTAGAGGATTATGATTCCTGGTTCATCAGGGAAGTTTGTCCTATTGAGAAGATCAGACGAGTAGCTTTGATTACAGAGTTGGAAGCAGACACAGAGACTGGAGATACTGAGACAAATGCGGTGATGAGACCGGAAGACACTGAGGTGGCGCAGGGTGAGCTAGAAGAAAAGGTTGAGCCAGATTCACCTGTGATTGAAAACAGTGATTCTGATGACTTAGAGGATATGCATCCTAGGAGAAGACGAGTTTAGACTGTGCACTCCATCTTTTTGGATCTTATTTTAGACTTTTGTTTTTTTGTTTGTTTTTTTGAAAATATGAACACTTTTGAATGAAATACAATGGAATTTTGCTACATTGACTCTAATAGAATGAGACAAGACGGAATTTAATGAAACTAGAGATAGAAAGAATATACTATGACTCATGAAATCCAATTCAAAATGAGGCTCTTTTCTTTGCTTTTTCTCTTTTCTCTTTTCTTTTTTTTATTTGTTCTTTTCTTTCTTTTTTCTTTTCTCTCTTTTTTTTTAATTTATTTATGGCTCTAATTTTTACCCGAGCTGCTGTAATACCCTAGAAAGTTATAACTTACATGCATGAATTAGTTCTCAATATGTGGTTCAAAAGTCTTTAAATGATAGGAAATAATTTTAGAGACACAGTTAGAAAGCAAACTTGTTACTTTTTCGGAAAGCGGCAGTGTCGAGAACACTGTCGAGAAATTAGTAGTCCAATCAACAAAAGAATTTCTGAAGTTGACCTGGGGGTAAAAGATCACCATAAAATATGTGTAATTTTGGTAAAAAGAAAGAAGTGAAAATCATTTAGGAATTGAAAAAATAACCAATGGCAAAATGGTAAATAAATAGAAGTTTAAGGTGAATAGTGGAAATGGGTCCGTCAGAGTTACAGAATGACTCTGAAACCATTTTTATAAAGTATAAATTAAAATAATCTTATTGACTCCTCACATTGAAATCCAAATACTGACAGAATTTACAGAATAAATTACAGAAGATTTTGGACCAAAATATTTTGGAGGAGTTAGTTGTAATTTACCAATATGATTTTTCTATTTATTCATCACTTAACCAAAAGCCATCATCGTCTTCTTCTTCACTCCATTAGGCCGAACCCTCCTAGCTCAATTCTTCCTCCATTTCTTCTTCATTTCTTCACCAAATATTGAGCTTAATGCCATTGATGATACCATTATTGCATAATGGTGTCTATTGATATGATATTCATTTTTATTGACCTAAATATGGTTTGACAGAGCTGCCGCACCGATAGGGTAGTGGGTACATATTTTCGGCAATATGCACATTGATATTGATGCCCTAACTAGGAAGGATTATTGGTCCCGACCATAGGATATGATCAGTCTTATACCTACTTGATATGTGATCGATTGTGTGATTATGCATAGTCTATGTGTTTCAGGGCCCTATATCTGTCTTACCATATAATTCCATGACTTGATATGACCATTGATATTCCTATCGATTTCTGATATTGATTTTATAAACCAATATGATTGACACTGTCCCATTGTTCCTTTACCATATATATATGACATTGATCTATTTCATTTGCTTTGTGATGCATATAGATTCACTAAATATCTTATATACTCACCTTTTTCTTGTTTACCTATTTCAGGAGAAGAGTAGAGTGCAGAATCTTGTCATCTATCATCTGGGGATTTCTGCTGGCAGTCTGATGTATATACTTTTATTCTGTATTATTATTTTGATGTTCATAATCTAGCTGCTTCATGGGGTATGTATGGGTTAGCTAGGAAATGAACATGTATATATGATATTTGATGATATATGAGTTATGTGATGTTTTTATTGATATGAGATTTGGATTGATACAGCCCTTTTGCAGTAAATTACAGAATAACATAATGGATGGTAACTAACTAAAATGGATAATATATTGTGGTTTATAGATTATGCATGTGATACTGGGTTCTACGGGTATCGGTTGCCATTGGCATCTCCCATGCCCTAGGACCGTAGCGATTCGAAAACAGGTCATAACAGAGGTGGTATTAGAGCTCTAAGTTACAGACAGTGGAATTTAGGTTATAGATGAATAGTACCCGAATTACAAAGGAACAGTGACTAAGTACAGAATATAGTAGAATTAAGTATACCATGGAGCATAGGATTTCCTTTGTCATCCTTTGTTGTTATCGTCTGTTATATGTTATTATTATGCATTTTTGTCATATTCAGAGTATGTTTTTGTTTTTCCTGACAAATTACAAAGATGTCTGACGATAGAGACAGAGATACCAAGGAGGCAGAGGTAGCCTCCAATGAGTCACTAGTGAGAGAGATTGCAGTATCTAAGGGTCCGTCTAGATTTTGACGGACTACAGAGGACACAGAGAGGGGCAATGACCCCTGGAGAGTGGAGATGATGAGGGGACTGATGGAGTTATGGAGAGAGATGGATGATATGAGGCGGGAGCAAAAGCAAGTACCGCCACCACCAGCTCCAGCAGTACTACCTCCACCTGTAGTACCAGAGGCAGTCCTAATGGCACCGGCTCCTGTGCAACTAGTTGGGGCTCAAAGGGAGCCTACTGTACAGGGAGGTCGGAGAGTGATTGAGGAGGGTGGAGTATCGATGTTTAGCTTTTTGAAGCTAAACTTGCCTAAGTTCAGGGGAGATAGAGGTATTGATCATGTAGATTTCTTAGAGGAGATGGAGAAGGTAGTGAGGAGACTACCATATTCTGAGTTGAGAGCAGTTGAGTTGGTTGGGTTGTTACTGAAGGGTAAGGCATAGACCTGGTTTTCTAGGAGGATGGAGACCAGGCTTTATGGTGAGCATCCACCTTCATGGGCAAAGTTTCGGTAGGGTCTTATTGATAAGTTCATTACAGAGGGGGTGAAGACTTGTAACTTGATTAGATTTGAGCAGTTAGAGCAGGGGGACAGATCTATGGAGGGGTATGTAGAGGAGTTTATCAGGTTGAGTAGATATGCTACTCATATTGTTCCTACAGAGGCTGATCTAATTAGTAGGTTTCGAAGGGGACTTTATGTTGCACTGCATAATGCATTACTGGCTACTGAGTATACTTCGTTGACTATAGTGATTGATAAGGCCATACAGATGAAGGAGAAATACAAGATTGAGAGGGCTAAGAGGTACAAGAAGAGAAAAGGGGGTTTAGGATCACAGATTAGGAGGGGGGAGAGCAGCTCCCAGCCTAGGCAGGCAGAGCCAGTGCCACGGTTTGACCAGAGATCATCTGCTAGTAGTCAGAGGAGGAGGATACATAGTAGGGTACCACCAGTGGCACGGTCTACACTTGCTTATTCACAGGGTTTCTTGAGACCAGCTGCACAGACACCCAGCATTCCTATTTGTGGGTTTTATGGTCGGATGCAAGGAGTGGAGTGTCGATTACAGACAGGTGCCTATTTGAAGTGTGGACAACAGGGTCACTTCATTAGCAAATGTCCTCTATGGGGTGAGCAGTAGCAGCAGCCATCTGTTATGGTTTCTTAGCCAATGGTACAGGTGAGTCAGAATATGGGTAGAGAGGCTACAAACAGAGGCAGAGGTAGGGCAGGACAACTTCTAGTGGTAGTCAAGCTGCAACTGGTAAGGGCCAGGACAAAGTGTTTATTGTCAACACCCAAGAGGCCCAGAGAGCAGACAATGTGGGTATAGGTACTATTTTGATTCAGAATGAGATTGCAGATACCTTATTCGATTCTGGTGCTACTCACTCTTTTGTGTCACCACACTTTGCATCTAAATTGAATAAGGAGAGGAGATTATTAGATGTGCCTTTGATGATTGCTACTCCTATGGGTGATAGTGTTGATATTGATTATTACTACCCTGATAGTGTTATTGAGATTGATGATCACATCTTGCGTGCTGATTTGATTGAGTTACCTGTGCTAGAGCTAGATGTTATTTTGGGTATGGATTGGCTTACGAGGCACTAAGCAGTTATAGATTGTTATCGAAAGAGGGTTAGGTTTCAACTTGAGGGGCAGCCTGAGTTTGAGTTTTAGGGTGATATTCGAGAGTTCCGAGTTAATCTGATTTCTGCTATCTAGGCCAGGAGGATGATAGGGAAAGGTTATTCAGCCTATTTGGCACATGTAGTATATGTACAGAGGTCTTCTGTACAGCTTGATCAGATACCGATAGTTCAGGAGTTTCCTGATATATTTCCTGAGGAGTTGCTAGGATTGCCCCCTAACAAGGAGATAGAGTTTGAGATTGAGGTGCATGCAGGCATAGACCCTATATCTATTCCTCCATATAGAATGACTCTAGCTAAACTAAAGGAATTGAAGATACAGTTACAGGAGCTATTGGATAGAAGGTTCATCAGACCGAGCAATTCTCCTTAGGGTGCACCAGTACTATTTGTAAGGAAGAAAGATGGCACTTTAACGATATGTATAGATTACAGGCAGCTGAATAAGGTGACAGTGAAGAACAAGTATCCATTGCCTCACATAAATGACTTGTTTGATCAGCTGCAGGGTGCTAGCCATTTTTCTAAGATAGATCTAAGTTCTGGGTATCACCAGTTGAAGATTAAGAAGGGTGACATACCTAAGACTACTTTCAGGACCCTATATGGGCATTATGAGTTTTTGGTGTTGCCATTCTAGTTGACCAATGCACCTGCTACTTTTATGGATTTGATGAACAGGGTGTTCAGGTCATATTTGGATAAGTTTGTCATTATATTCATTGATGACATACTTATCTATTCTAGGAGTGAGGTAGAGCATGTGGAGCATCTGAGGATTATGTTGCAAACACTTCGGGAGCATCAGCTGTATACTAAGTTATCTACATGTCAGTTTTGGCTAACC
Source organism: Aleurites moluccanus (assembly GCA_948193065.1). NCBI lineage: Eukaryota > Viridiplantae > Streptophyta > Magnoliopsida > Malpighiales > Euphorbiaceae > Aleurites > Aleurites moluccanus. Next base: position 4,286 of record CANXYC010322272.1, on the reverse strand, counting down.
GAAGTGTGTTTCCTTGGGCATGTGATATGCAAGGATGGGATTAAGGTAGATCCTTAGAAAATAGAAGCAGTTGTTAATTGGCCTTGGCCTACCAGTGTTTCAGAGGTTTACAATTTTCTGGGTATGGTTGGATATTACAGGAGGTTTGTGAAGGATTTCTCCCAGATTGCAGCTCCATTGACTAGATTGATGAGGAAACAGGAGCAATATGTATCGACTGATGAGTGTGATCGCAGCTTCCAAACTTTGAAGTATTGCCTTACCAGTGCTCAAGTGTTGCATTGCCAGTAGAGGGGGAGAAATTTACTGTTTATTGTGATGCTTCTCGGATTGGTCTGGGATGTGTGCTGATGCAGATTGGTAGGGTAATTGTTTATGCTTCTCATCAATTAAAGAAGCATGAAGCAAATTATCCGACTCATGATTTATAGATAGCGGCTGTGGTATTTGCATTGAAGATTTGGAGACATTACTTGTATGGATCGAAATGTGAGATATATACTGATCATAAAAGTCTACAGTATATATTTCAACAGAAGAGTTTGAATCTTCGACAGCGCAGATGGGTGGAGCTACTTAAGGATTATGACTGTGAGATCCTTTACCACCCGGGTAAGGTTAATGCAGTGGCTGATGCACTGAGCAGGAAATGGATGGGCAGTCTAGCTCATATTGTGATTGGCAGGAGGCCATTGACTTAAGAGATGAGGGAGTTGGCAGATTTGGGAGTGGAGATGGAGTTGGGATCCTAGGATCGAAACAAGACTCTAATAGCCCAATTTTGGGTGAAGTCATTGTTGATTGATGATATTAAAGTGGCTCAGGATAGGGATCCTTATCTACTGAAGCTTAAGGGAGAGGTACAGAATAGGAGGATGATAGAGTTTACAGTAGAGAATGGGGTACTGAGATGTGGGAAGCTCATATGTGTACCAGATTTTGATGGGCTATGGGATCGAATTATGAAAGAGGCTCACTACTCAGCATATAGTGTACATCCAGGGATTACCAAGATGTACCATGATTTGAGAGATGTATATTGGTGGCCTAGGATGAAGAGAGATGTAGCTCAGCAGGTTAAGTTCGAGCATCAGAAGCCATCAGGGCTACTTTAGGAGATTGAGTTGCCAGAGTGGAAATGGGACAGGTGACTATGGATTTTATAGTGGGTCTACCGAGGACTACTAGGGTTTATGACTCTATATGGGTGATTGTAGACTGTTTGACTAAGTTTGCTCATTTTTTGGAGGTTAAGACCAGTTATACGGCAGCTCAGTATGCACAATTGTATATTGATAAGATTGTGCGACTTCATGGAGTTCCATTAATGATTATTTCAAATAGGGTGGGTTACACAATTCACTTCTCAGTTTTGGCAGAAGATTTAGGAGGCTATGGGTATCCAGTTACTGTTCAATACTGCTTTCCATCCGCAGATAATGGACAGTCGGAGAGGACAATCCAGACTTTTTGAGGATATGCTCAGATTGTGTGTTCTGTATTTCAAAGGTAACTGGGATTATTCTCTACCTTTGATAGAGTTCTCCTATAACAACAGCTACCACTCTTCTATTGGTATGGCTCCATTTGAAGCACTATATGGTAGAAAATGTAGATCTCTAGTGTGTTGGGTGGAGCCAGAAGAGAAGCAGCTGGAGGGGCCAGAGTTGATCAGGGAGACTATGGAAAAGGTGCCTATGATCAGAGAGTGGATGAGGACTGCCTTCAGTAGGTAGAAGAGTTATGTTGATCCAAAGAGGAAGGATGTACATTTTGCAGTTGGTGATCATGTCTTCCTTAAGGTCTCACCGATGAGGGGTGTTATGAGATTCGAGAAGAAGGGTAAGTTATCACCAAGGTTTATAGGTCTGTTTGAGATTCTTGAGAAGATTAGTAATGTAGCATATAGATTGGCTCTTCCACCTAGTATGAGCCACGTACATCCAGTTTTTCATATCTCGATGCTGAGGAAGTATGTGTCTGAACCATCACACATATTGGAGGTTCAAGATGTGGATCTCAGTGATGACTTGTCTTATAAGGAGCTACCTGTGGAGATTGTTGATCGACAAGACAAACAGTTACAGAACAAGGAGATCCCGATGGTCAAAGTACTCTGGAGGAACCATTCAATGGAGGAGTGCACTTGGGAGAGTGAGCAGGAGATGAGGAGCAGATATTCATTCATGTTCAAGCAGTGAGGTATGTATCTATTTAAATTCGAGGACGAATTTATTTGTAAAGTGGTAGAATATAATACCCTAGAAAGTTATAACTTACATGCATGAATTAGTTCTCAATATGTGGTTCAAAAGTCTTTAAATGATGGAAAATAATTTTAGAGGCACAGTTAGAAAGTGAACTTGTTACTTTTCTGGAAAGCGGCGGTGTCAGGAACACTGTCGAGAAATTAGCAGTCCGGTCAACAGAAAAATTTCTGAAGTTGACCTGGGGGTAAAAGATCACCATAAAATATATTTAATTTTGATAAAAAAAAAAAAAAAAAAGAAGTGAAAATTATCTAGGAGCACTGAAAAAGTAACCAATGGCAAAATGGTAAATAAATGAAAGTTTAAGGTGAATAGTGAAAATGGGTCCGTCAGAATTACAGAATGACTATGAAACCATTTTTATAAATAAGTATAAATTAAAATAAGCTTATTGACACCCCCACATTGAAATCCAAATCTTGACAGAATTGACAGAATAAATTACAGAAGATTTTGGACCAAAATGTGATATATGAAAGTTTGAGGAGTTAGTTGTAATCTACCAATATGATTTTTCTATTTATTCATCACTTAACCAAAAGCCATCATCTTCTTCTTCTTCACTTCATTAGGCCGAACCATCCTAGCTCCATTCTTCCTCCATTTCTTCTTCATTTCTTCACCAAATTCCTTAGAAAATTCATAGAAAAATTGAGTTCCAACCTTGTTCTGTCCATCTCTTCCATCAATTTGTTAGAAATCTCAAAGAGAACTAAGGACTAATTGAAGGAAAGTTTCAGCACCACACTCCATTTGAGGTAAGAAGTTATTTTGTTTGATTTTATGGTTCAATTAGATGTTAATTAGGTTGAATTTGATGGGTTTGGTGGTTAATTGCATCAATTGATGCTAATTGACAGAAATGCCTAATGTTACCTAGCTTATTTGAAGTTGTAAGAAAGGGTTTGATGATTTAGTGTTATATTATGTTAATTGATGTTAGAATATGTTAATTGGATGTGAATAGATAACTAATTAATGGTTGATTTAATGTAGAATTGAAGATTTGACAAAGGTGTGCTATAAAGCTCAATTGGTGATTTTGAGTGGAAAGCTATTGTTCAAAGCTATTTGAGGGTTAGGTGAGTCTTATATACATCAAATAACATGCCTAATAAATTGAATTGATGATTGAAAACCATATGGAGAAACTCCATTTTGGCCGAACCTTGAACACTATTCATTGTCTATGTTTTTGCTTGATTTTCTTTGATATTCCTTAGCCAATTTCATCCTTTTTTTTATGTTATTTATTATTGATTCTTTGATACCTATGTTTTTATTGCCAATGTAGCTTGTTGTTGGTTGTGTTGGGCAAGTCAATTTTGCACCATAACCAAACCTATTCGCTTGTCATTGTATACTCACCATGTGTTTGATGAAATGCCTAGTTCATTTTGTCTTTGGCCTATTGTTTGCATTCCATAGTCCTACCATTTGAATGCCATTGTCGCCAGCGATGTTGGCATGCCAATTGGCCCGCCAATTTTCTTTGCCGAACTAACCTTTGTTCCATACCTTTGTTGCTTATCATACCACTTATCATTGATTGTATATCATATATTGTAATGCCATTTGTTCAATTGCTATTTGATTTGAAAGATATTGAGCTTAATGCCATTGATGATACCATTGTTGCATATCATATATTGTAATGGTGTCTATTGATATGATATTCATTTATATTGACCTAAATGTAGTTTGACAGAGCTGCCGCACCGATAGGGTAGTGGGTCCATACTGTCGGCAATGTGCACATTGATATTGATGCACTAGTTGGGAAGGGTTATTGGTCCTGTCCATAGGACCTAATCAGTCTTATGCCTACTTGATATGTGATTGATTGTGTGATTATACATAGTCTACGTATTTCAAGGCCCTATATCTGTCTTACCATATGATTCCATGACTTGATATGACCATTGATATTCCTATCGATTTCTGATACTGATTCTGTAAACCAATATGATTGACACTGTCCCATTGTTCCTTTACCATATATATATGTCATTGATC
>CANXYC010322197.1:0-81121 GCA_948193065.1 Aleurites moluccanus | reverse complement strand
TTTAAAAATATGGTAATGACTTGCAAAACCACTTTGTTTGGCTAATCCTACAAAAGCCTCTCATTTTTAACCCCACCCCCAAAGGGTATACTTATTTTACATTCATATTAACCCCAAAAAAAAAAAAAAAAAAAAAAAAACTGATTCAATTATATTGCTACACCTGTTCTGCCTAATATTTTTCTGCCTTCATGCTCTATATACCTTGGATATTCCCATTTCGGCTACTGTTTATGATATTTGTTGGTGTATATCGAGTGTGTCTTTTACTATTGACTACTTGGGAGCATTGTTCGGATCCTCAAGCTTTTGGTTGATTTTGGCTCTGTTATTTGTCACAGGTTCCAATTACTTTTGTTGACAGACTTTTTGGAAGTTCAAAGCTTGGAGGATCTGAAATTGTTGAATATCTGAAAGGCCTCGCATATCTTCTGGTTACAACATAATGGGCAATGCCAATCATAACACCCCATTTTTGTACCCCTTCTACACTTTTTAATTTCATTTGAACCTTGTATTCCGTGAATTTTGTATTTTTCTAGTCAAATAGGCTTACTTTTATTTCTTATTTTTTTAAAATGAAGGGTTTGGACATGGAGTGATAGATTATATGACACAAATGCTGTCAAATTGACTTTTTTTTTTCAATGAATTGTTTATCAATTTTGAATGGAGATATACTAAGTGCTGTTCATTTTGGCTGTTTTTTTTTTTTCTCGTCTAAATTCAAATGCAAAATCAGATTTTCAACAGCTTCATACAACTTGCTCTCGTTCTGTATACTTTTTTTTTTTTAATTCCTGAACATGGAAATTCTGCTACACTTTATCTCTCCTGATGGGGTACGCTTACCTCACCTTATTAGTTGTTGACAGGATTTTTTGTTTTCTTCTCTTTTTTCTATTTTCCCACTTCACTGGCTACTCAATAATGTGAAAGGACATTGACTAACATTTATAGGTGATGTAACTTGTGTTCAGAAACAAATTTAGGGAGGTTAGAAAATGGAAGGGAAAATAAGAGTTTTTAGTCAATGTCCTCCCAAATATTGGAGAAAATAAATTAACGATTTTTTTTTTTGTTTTGTTATACTTTAGAGCCTTTTTTGTTGAGACTAGTTTCATATATTTTCAATTCATTTTCCTCCCAAATTTGGGGTGAAAATTTTTCATTCTTTCCTCCCATTTTCCATTCCTAGGCTTACGCAACTTGCTTCAATCTAAAAATGTTGCAGAGTTGAACAAAAATAAACTGATGATTTGTTGCAGCAATAGCATTTTGGATCACTGATTCTAAAATCATACTACATTTGCAAGGGATATTATGTGTTTGGTTAATAAAAATTACAATTTCCGAACACATTCCTCCAACAAAAGCTCAGGAGAAAAATACAACCCACTTGATGATCTTATCAATATTTCACATGCACTGAAAATTAAAAAACAGAGGTGTAAAATATTTACAAGAGATCATCAAAGTTTGTTCAAACATTTTTTTTCACTTGAAACCATAAATAAAGCAAATAATCAATCACAAATGGAAAATAGAATCCAGTTTTTCCTAAATCTTTAAAGAAAATGGCAAATTCCATAAAAACTCTTTAAAAAAAAAACACTTTCTCTGACCTTCAGATTTTCCTAACCCTTTGAACCCCAACTTTCCTTACACTTGGAAGCACAGATTTCTCGTAATTGAGAGGCAGAGGAGGTTTCTTGTTCTCTTTGCTTAAGCTTCTCAATGAATACCTTGGATTCTCACTTCTCTCCACAGAGTAAGCAGCAGACACCGATTTCCTCAAACTTTGACATTTCTTTGAATCCCTTTTCTTCGAAGAATCAACTATTACTCCAAGATTGTACGGAGTCCTTCCCTCTTCCCCTGTCTCTCCTTTCTTTCTTTTCAGCCTCTCGTTTCTCCTCGCAGAATAAACCTCATAAAACCTTCCTCTTTCAAACAGGGGACTCGAATTAGCACTCAAATTGTTACTTAACCCTGCATTTGTTGATTTCTCATTCCCAAATTCGCCTTGAACCATCCTTGCTAAAGCCCGTAACTCACAGGATATGGATCGGTACTCGGGTCGGAGATCCAATTCTTCTTTCATGTCCCTCGTGGGATTTGGTTTCTGCGATTTCATCAAAGAACCTGACAAATTGAGGAAGGTTAAAATTACAAATTTACAATCCTCCAAAAAAAAATTAAATAAACAAGATTAATAAGATGAACTCTTGATAACCAACCCACCTGGAGGAGCTTGTACAGAGCTTGAATTCGATCGGAGAACTCGGCGAGGACGGAGCCGAACAGGCGATTTAGCGAGTGGAGGCCTACGATCACACGTCATCTTGGACATTGGTGTAAAAGAAACAAAAACTTGAATAAGAATAAGAAGAAGAAGAAAGGAAAGATCGAAATGATTAATCTTTATGAATTGATTTGTGTAAGGCTCCTCTGTCTTTCTCTCTCTTTTGAACGGATGCTTTGCTTTTTGAGGTTTTTATTTCGAGATGGTTTGAATTTAGATAGACGAGTGCTTCAACGGTCATATTTTTTTTATCTGGACGGTCTTGAATTTGTTTCATTTTTAAATTAAATTGTTTTAATTAAAAGTTTAAAAAGATAGGGTTAGGTGACATTAAATGTTAATTATATAAGTTCCTTAAAAAAGCATAAGTTACCAAATTTTCTTAGTATATTTTGTTTTCAACTTATTATTAATTAAATATAAAATAAGAAAATTGATTACCAAATCTTGCGAGGAAAAACAATGGGAAATTTTCCAAATTTACCAAACCTGTCACTATGTTGGATTTTCTTTATATTTCTCAATTTTTTCAAAGAATGTTTGAAGATAAATAATTAAATTGTGTTGCTATTATAATTCTTATTTTAGATAATTGATTAGAAATATTTGCATAAAGATTATAAGTTTAAAATGCATACATCAAAATTAAAATTTTCTTTTTATATAAGTTGAAGAGAATATTTGTATTGAATTTGTATATTTAAAAAATTATGCATATATATATATATATATATATATATATATATATATATATATATATATATAAACAGTTTTGATACTCGTTAAAAGTTAAAAATTTATATCATATTAAATAAATAAATTTAAAAATAAAATAAATGACAGTGATTATAATAAAATATAATATTATTAATATTTTTTTTTATCCAACTCATTTTTTATATTAATTTATTTATATTTCTCTAATATAACTATGTCATTTTTAAGGCTGTATTTATTAAAAAAATCTATATATAAATACATAATTTATTCACATTGAAAGAGTAAAAATTTAAATAAGCGATATAAATCCTTCTAATTCAAATCTGTTTGAGGTAAAGAATTATAATTGAAATTGAGAATTTAAATTTAAATTTAAATTTTTTAGAATTAAAACTGTGTTAAAATTATAATTTTAATGTTTTTTCACACAAATAGTTGGAATTGGAATTAAAATTAAATAAAAAAATTAGTGACTATGACAATGACGATAGACTATCGGCGGTGACGGTGAATCGCTGGCGATGACTGTCCGACAAATTATTGTGGCCAATAATGATGGTCCGACAAATTTTCATCGTCGATGGTGGCAGATCACCATCATTAGCAATAGTGCTGGAGTGACAACAGCAATAGGAAAAATGATAATAGTGATGATTATAAAATTATAATTTTTATAGGTTGAGAATAGAATTGTGAAATTAATTTTTAGTTATATTATAATCCTATAGAATTGTAAATAGAATGTCAATTTTAATTCTAAATGATTGTCAAATATTGAAATTGAAAATTAAAATTTCAATTCAAATTTTAATTCTAATTATAGACTCTCCAAACAAAACTTTAGATATATATATATATAGATATTTAAAACGTTTTGAAAATTAATCAATAAAAAATATTTTTTATCAATGAAGAATTAAGTTATTCAATTTTTAAGAAATAACTTTATTTTTTTAAAACAATCATTTTTCATATTTTAATTAACTCATTATAATAAGAGAAAAATATTAATATAAATTTATTAATATCTCAATTATTAAATTTTTTTTTACTATCATTGATTTTAGGAGTGAGCAGTTAGGATAATCGAATTAAATAAAAAATTCTCAAAAACTAAAAGTTTCATTGATCCTTCGACTACTTTCAAACCCAACTATATTGATAAAAATATTTTAAAACAGTTTTGGATCTTATTATTATACCCAAATTGATGTTGGTATCAAATTGTATTGTATTAAACCATACTAAAATAATTGTTATTATATATATACATATTATTATACACGTACAAAGAATATAATTATTATTAAAGATTAAATAATTAATCAAATTCATATAAAATTATGAAAAATTATTATAAAAAAGCCCAATCTAATTCTCCAAATAAAGTCTTTCTTTCTATCACGGGATGTCATGTAAACTGTTTGAATATAGTTTTGCAATTACAACTCACATAAAAGCCATGGAATCTTATGTGTTCTTACGTTTAATTAAGGTTTTTTTTTTTTTTTTTTTTTTTTTTTTTTTTTTTATTTTTTATTATTATATTAATTGCGTGTATGCATTTACTCTATATAATTTTTCCGCAGTTTGAGATTTTGAGACATGGAAGAGTCGATGGTTTTAAATTTCTCTTATTTATATATATATATATATAGAGAGAGAGATTTTATAATTATTAGAAAACATTGCTAAAAATAATTTAGAGTGAAAATAATAAAATTTATATAATCGATTTAATAAATTTTAAAATTGATGATAAATTAAAGAGTTAATTATTATTTTATTTGTCTACAATGATCCAATATTAGTCTTTTTGACTTTTTAAAAATATATTAACTTCTTTCTGACAAATGTCATAATATATTATCAGACTTTTCTATCCAATTTTATCGCTAGTCAATCGTTAATCAATCCTATAAGAACAGTAAAAATATAAAAATGTCATTACTCTTTAATTTTAATTAATTACATTCTTTTTTTATTTTTAAAATTTTTATTTTTTAAAAATAAAAATATCAAAATAAAAAATAAAAAATAAAAATATTTTTTACTTTTTATTTTTAAATTTTTCAAAAATATGAAAATGAATTTTTTATTTGTATTAAAAATTTAAGAAGAAATAATTTAATTTCTTCTTACATTATTTTTTAAAATAAAAAATAATAAATAAAAAATAAAAAATATTTTTTCTTAATTTTTATTTTAAAATTCTTTAAAAATATGAAAATAAATTTTTTAGCCTTAAAAAAAATAAAAATAAAAATAAAAGATAATTAATTAAAAATAAAAGATAAAAATATTTTTATCTTTTTATTATTTTTATATAATTGACTAATAATAAAATTAGACGAAAAGATCTAATAATATATTATAACAATTATCAAGTGAATTAATGCATTTTTATGCATTTTTAAAAAGTCAAAATATTTAATATATTGAGTTTTATATAAAAAAAATAATAATTAACTCTAAATTTAATTGAGTATATATAATATTTAATACATAATATATTATATATTATATGACACAGGAAAAATTGAAGTTTGGGCGGTGTAATGCTCATCTAGATTCCTTTGGATGGATTGCAAGTAGCCTAGGGATCTGAGTAAGTGAAGTCGTGTTTTATTTTCAAGCATTCAAATTCCTAAACTAGAAAGTAAATGTGAATATTGGATACTGACACCTATTTATCTTATATTAAATTTTCATTAGTGCCAATCTACCTTATCCGAAGGTTTGTTCGGCTTTGGTTTCAACAATTGACACGAAAATTTGAGACATAGTCTCGATGATTCATCATAGTCTCGATGATTCATTTATACATATACAATTTTTTTTCATAAGAATTATTCTCCTAATTTATCCTCAATTAATTTATATATAATAATATAATTTAATTTAATTTAATTTAATATAATATAAAAAAATTATTTATTATTATATAAATATTATCATATAATTAATATATTTTTTAAATTAAAAAAAAATAAAATAGACCTTATATTTTATGTTAAATTTATTTTAAATAAATTTATCTATTTAAATGATATGATTAAAATAAAATTTTGTTTATATAAATGAAATGGAGGGGGTTTATTTTTCATATATATTTTTTTATTAATTAAGAGCTAATATCTCTTGGGTATTTAAGAAGGCCAGAGATACAGCTCAGTCCCAAATCATCCTATAGTTCTTGCTGTTCTGGCCCAAAATGAAGAAGAAGATTGGGATAATTGGTGCAGGAATCAGTGGCCTATTGGCATGTAAACACGCAATGGAGAAGGGTTTTAATCCGATGGTATTCGAGGCTAAAAGTGATATAGGAGGAATTTGGTCTCAAACAATAGAGTCCACCAAGCTCCAATCACCTAAAAATTTGTATCAGTTCTCAGATTTTGCTTGGCCATCTTCAGTTATCGAGACTTTCCCTGATCACAGTAAGGTGATGGAGTACCTTCAAGCCTATGCTATTCACTTTAATATCCTCCCAAGAATCAAATTTAATTCCAGAGTTACTTGTATTGACTATGTTATACCATCTGATGAGGAGGATTTGAATGCTTCGGATTCATGGGGTGGCACTGGTAATGCCATTTCCCCTACTGGGAAATGGGTTGTCAGCGTTCAGGATGCTAAGGATTCCTCTGCACCAGTTGAGGTAATCAATCAACTCTTCATATGTAGTTTGTTTATTAGTATTTACCTAATTTAAAATCCAATGTTAGATTCTACACTAACAAAACTAAATAAGCAAGTGTGCTTGTTTGCATACGCAGAGTCCTGTTTTGTTAAAAAGAAAAAAAAAAGATGAGAAAGTGTTGTAAAAAAATCTTTATGTGATTTTCCATGTATCCCAGGAGTATCAAATGGATTTTGTGATCCTTTGCATTGGAAGGTTTAGTGACCTGCCATATATACCAGATTTTCCAGTAAACAAAGGGCCTGAAGTATTTGGCGGTCAAGTTTTACACGCCATGGATTTTGCTGCCATGGATGATGATCGTGCTGCTGAGTTCATAAAAAGCAAGCGGGTTACTGTCATTGGCTCTCAGAAATCAGCAACTGATCTTGCAGCACAGATTGCTGAAAGAAATGGTTTATATATACACATATTTATAGAACATTTTCCATTTTCAAACAAATTAAATTTTGATGCATATTCTTTGTAACTAGTCTCCTTGTTTCATGTTCTTATTTAGAGGCAGAGCATCCTTGTACAATGCTATTCAGAAATGCCTACTGGATTTTTCCTGAGTACTTAGTTTGGCTCACTTTCAAAGGATTAAATCGCTTCTCAACGTTTATGGTTCACAAGCCTGATGAAGGATTCTTTTCTTGGATCTTAGCAATCTTACTTTCACCTCTGGTAATTTCTTATCATATCTCCATGTTGTAGTAAGTTAATTTGTACTATCCAATTGAACTTCCGAAAATGTTGATTTCAGCTTTTGGTATTTTCAAAAGCAGTTGAATGCTATCTCAAGTGGACACAACCATTAAAGAAATACAATATGGTTCCATCCCATAGTCTCATCAAACAGATTTCTTCATGTTCACTCTTATCTTTGCCAGCTAATTTCTATGCCAAAGTCAAAGAAGGAAGCATTATCCTAAAGAAATCACAGAGCTTCAGCTTTTGCAAGAACGGTTTAATTATAGAAGGCGAGGAGAGCCCTATAGAAACTGAAATTGTTATCTTCGCAACAGGATACAAAAGTGAAGAAAAGCTCAAGAACATTTTCAAATCCAACCACTTCAGAAAACGCATTATTGAGTCATCAGTTCCTCTCTACAGGTACTTCGCAAGATAGATCATTGATCATTGATAATCTTTTTTCTTAGTAGTCCTAATGAGATTATGTTTACATCATATTTCAGAGATTGCATTCATCCTCGAATTCCACATCTAGCAATACTTGGATATGCATATAGTCATTCGGATTTATATACTACAGAAATGAGAAGCAAGTGGGTGGCGCATTTTCTTGCAAGAAAATTCAAGCTACCAACTATAAGTAAAATGGAAGCTCAAATGAAGAAATGGGAAGAATGTTTGAGGTATTATACTAACGAGAGATACAGAAGTTCGTGTCAAAATGCTTTATATCATATCTATTGCAATGATCAATTGTGCAAAGATATGGGATACAATCCAAGAAGGAAAACCTGGTTTCTTTCTGAGCTATTTGCTCCTTATTGTCCTGCTGATTACAAATACGTGTGTTACAACTAAAAATAATTGATGAAAATTCTTGCCTCTCCATAGCAATGTTGTAATGAACTTTCAAATATTATTCTAACAAATTGAAAAAGAGTAAATTAACATTAAGATAATATTATGGATCAAATTATCACGTATCATATTAAATCCACTTCTATGATTTAGTAAAAGATGGATGCTTAATAACAGAACTAAGAGATTCATTCTCGTCTGTCATTCAACTAAAAAAAAAATCTGAATTATGATATTCTTTCCCCAACAAATAATTTGACCAAAGAATAATCTTATCAAGTTATGCATGCCTTTGGAAAATTACATTTTTGACATTTTCAAATTCAATAATACAATAGTGGCAAAAGAAAGATCCAATATGTTCAAAATCATGCTTCTGAAGTTCAATGATAAGTTCGATAATTATGATTAAAATTAATTAAGCTCGTTTTTCTTTGGACAGTGGTGCATGATAATTACCGGGGACAAGGAAATATGTGTGCACATTCGTCAGCAACCATTTATGAAACTTCAAAGTGCTTAGAGAGAAACAAGGAAACTTTGAATGTGAAAGCGATAGAAAAAAAAAATTGTCACTTGGAAAAAACAACATAGTAAGAATTGTACAGTAATCAGATAAAAAATCAGATGCTAAAAAAATCTTTTTTACTTATATTACGTTGCAGATCACCTTTGTCAGAGGATTCATTAGGAAACTTGCTGTGGACAGCTGCTGCAGAATACAGAGCCAAATTTTGGTGACTTGATGCGTAAAACTAGGAAAGCAATATCAAGAATTGATGGTGAATTTTTTAGGAAAATTAAAGGGGATGAAGGGAATTTTGTGATGTCTGATTCCATCAAGGAAATAGCTGAAATGGGGTAGTTAGTATGGGATTTTAAATATTACTTAATTAATATTAAAAATTTAGGAAAACATTGATTTTGAATTAGGATTTTTCCTATTTTAGTTAGACTAATAACATATTAAATATAATATACCGAACCATAATTTAAAAAAAATATATATATATCAAAATATAATTTAATGGTAAACTTATATATAATTTAGGTAATAGATTCAAATTTAATTTTTCTTTTCGAATGCCAAAAAAAAATTTAATAAATACCATAAATTATTTATATAGATGTGATATAATAATTTAAAATTACATAAAGATTTAAAAATTTCACTATAGTCAAGTCTGAAGTGTTAAATGTTTAAAATAAATGTTTTGTTTGGATATGGGCTGGATCTCAGTTTAAATGACTGAAAAAGTCCACTAATCCGTTGTAGACTTGTAGTGTGCCAGAGATGGGCAGAAGTTGTGGGCCCTATCTTCCGTCATTTTGATTATGATTTTTTATAAAAATGCTGAAAAAATAAATTTCATTTAAAAAAATAGGGATTTTTTCAAAAATAATCTAAAAAAATAAAAAATATTTCATTTTTACTGTTAATTTTTTTTTAAAAAAAAAATACTACATATCTAAAATTATTTTTTCAAAAATACTGCATATTTAAAAATACTTTTTTAAAAATAGAATATATATCAAAAATATATCACACATGTATCAAATATATGTCAAAAAAAATATAAAAAAATAGTAAAATTTAAAAAAAAAGTCAAAAAATATTATATTTATGTAATATTCCCTAAAAAATATGGTCAAAGCAAAATTTTTGTAAATTTATGTATTTCGACATAAAATATTTACTTTTTTATAATATATATCCGAAATATACTCAACATATATCTAACATATACTCAAAATATATCTAACATTTATTGTGTTTAGTTATATATGTAGTTCTTATTATAACAAATAAAGGGATTGGATTGTATGCACCACCATCACCTTAATTTGATTCTTTCTGAATTTAAATAAAAATAATCAGTAAAAAAAATAAAAATATATCGATGCAGTCCACAATTGGAGAACTATATTCGAGAAACAAATCAATAGATGGATTTAGTGATAAAATCAAAACACCAAAACCACAAATTACTAAGAATAGCAAGTGAGAACTTAATAATTCATTGAAAACACCAACAGAACTAAATCGAATATTGAACAAGCTAAACATCAAGCAATGCAAATAAAATCTCTATGACAAAAAAATTGAAAACCATACTCAAACCAAATAATAAATAAAAACTCAAAAATAACACTGTGATGGAACTGAACCCTTCAGACGAAAAAAAAACTAATCACCGAATTCACATAAATAAAAATTTGAAACCAAATCCGGCAAACAAAATCCAGCGAATAATTAAATGATGAATTAAAAAGAAAATAAAATTAAAAATCGGTCAAGAATCCAAAAATAGAAAAATCAAAACAATTGAATTAAGTATTAGAATAACATCGACAAAATCAGATTTCCATTTAGGATTAAAAAGGAGGAGGCAAATCGAAGTGAAATTAGACTTTATATGACTTTTTCTTTCAGTGATGATAAGATTTTGTGAGGGATTAAAAAAGTTTGGATACCAATGGTGATGACAAAGACGGATCTAGCTTTGGACAAAGGGGCACATGCCCCTTAAATCTTGTTTTTTTTTTTTTTAATTTTTTTTTGAAATTTTTGATAAATTATTATTTAGTATTTACAATTTTATCTAATTAATATTTCGTCCCTATTATTTGAGAAATTTACTAATTGGTTAATATATTTTGATTTCATAATTATAATTAGTCATTTAGTCATTTTATCATTAATATCCTATAAAAAATTAAAACACCCTTCAATTATATTTAAAATTTTCATTTCAACCAAAATCAAATTTCAATTATTTTCTTTGCTATAATAATTTATATGAAATAAATATTATAATTTGAGTTCATAATTTTATTATAAAATTGATATTAATCTAATAATTTAATTACAAATTTTTAATTTTAATAATAACAAAATTTTAATCTGAATGATAATTATTTATTTACATAAGGTTATTCTTAAATTTAATTTTAAAGTCAACAATATTAAAAATTTAATGCATTTAGCTAAAAAAAAGAAAAAAAATAAATTTTTATAAAATTATTTTTTAAACTACATAATTATATTTATCTTTTTATTATTTTATGTTTCTATAATGTTTCAATCTGTAATTTATCATATAAATAATGATATTAAATCATATTAAAATAAAATTATGTTTTTTTTTTTAATTTATGGATTCTTCTCTAAGTGATGGTGCTGAGTTTGAAGAATGACATCAAGGAACGGCAATGAAAAGAGAAAAAGAAAATTATAAGATTGAAAAAATATGAAAAGCCGTGAAAATGAAAAAAAAAAAAAAAATGAAAAAAAAGCGGTAGTAATTTTATAAATAAAATAAAAATTACCGGACTGAGTTTAATTTTCTCTTTTGATTATGGGTAGTTTTAGGAATTTAATTTTAGTTATCGTCTGATCCAATACCAACGCCATGGATTAATAAACAAATAAAAACCAAAACCAATGATGTGTGTGAATGAGACCGTTGAACGTGCGAAATTCCAATCGCAAGCCGACGACAAAGCCATTCTTTCTCTTACTCATCGTCACCATAGCGTTGAATCGGGCTCGCTTGTAGTTGCCCTTTGCGGCTTTGCTCTTTGTTTGAATTGGAAAATGAAATGAGAAGAAAGGAAAAAAGAAGACAAGAATAGGAAAAAAGAAGACAAGAATAGCAAACATTCTTTGCTTTCTTATGGCTTCTCTGTTATTCTCCTTCTTTCTCTTTTTCGTTTTTGCTTCTTTTTCACACATCCTCGGTAATAATAATTCTAATTCTTCCATTTTTGTCCCCATCAATCGGGATCTCTACCATTCCAGGTATCAGTTTCGATATCAATATCAGTTGCTCCTTATCTTATGTTGATTTTTTGTGCAGTCTAATAATTCTACTCTCTCATTGCTTTTCTCCTGATTATGCCAGATTTTGTTATTTATTATACAACTGTTGCATTGTTTTTTTTTTTTTGCTTTTGTTTTTTCCAATTTCAAGATTTGAGAATTTTTTTTTTTTTTCTTTTTCTTATTTTGGATTATTTGATGCTTTTGTTACCTTTTTTAGGGGGGGAAATTGGAATTTAATGCCTTTTTAACATTTATTGAACTATAATAATGATGTGTTTTCCTTATATTTTGATTGTTTTGCAGCGTTGATTTGTTGGAGCAGATAAAGGCATTGGTTCATCGTCACCCAGATAAACTCACTGTATGCAGTTTGTGTCCTTCTTTTGTTGTCTTCTTCTTCTTTTCTATAGCCTGAAACTTATAATTTTGCGCCTTTTTTACAGGTTGACACGATTGAAACCGAAAACAAAGGTTATCAAGCTGAGATCACAGTAGTTACTTATTGCAGAAGTAGGAGACAGAGTGATGACCGGTCAAAATTTCGGATCCTTCTTGTAAGTTTTCTGCATATGTTATGTGTTTTGAATTCTATATGGGGTCCATCAAGTTTTTGCCTGTTAGACCTTAGATTTTCACATTTGTTGAGGATAAAGAAGAGACAAAAGAATTGATAAATTGTGGTTCTGCTTGAATAGGAGAGGAGGGGATGGGAAAGAGCAGAGCTGTAGATTTTCTAAACCTGTTTTCAGTTTGATATGTAGTTGTAGTGGATTAATTGATCTCAGATTGGTAATTGCTGGTTTTCTTGACAGATGATTCTTTGTCTTCCAGAATTTCGGACAGCATGGGAGGGAGCTCATTACATCAGAACTTGCATTGCGCATCTTGTCAATCTTAAGTGAAGAACAGTTTCTGCCCAATATAAGTCCAGCTTCCTTAAACAGTACTCTAGACAAGCTTGTCATAAAGGTAATTTATCATCACACACACACAATTATGTGAACCTCCTCCCCTTATGGTGCACTGATAAAGCTGTAATCTGCCTTACTGAGTGAATTGAAATATTTTTCTATGTTAGCAACTTATGACCTTCCTCCTTAGAAATCAAAGATATAAAGTCATCATTAGTGTACAGTAAGCAGTGTAACATCTGAATAGATTGGCATAATTTATTTCTTCTCATTCTCCTTTTCTTTCTTCACTTTATAGTATTTTCTTTCAACATAATAGCTACCCTGATTATCGATGTTGGTAGCCTCTGCTAGTAATATCAGCAGCAATCTATTACTTAGAACATAGGATCTTGAAAATTCTTAGCTGGGGAGACTTTATCTATTTATACCTATCACCTTTTCCTTTTTTGCTCATTATACAACTGTTTGTTGTCTGTTAAAAAAATTTGTGGTATTATTTTGTGTGCCTCAAATAATGTGTAGGAAAGAGGGGCTGAAGTCATACCAAAAATTGTATAGAACACATCAGGTGCTAAAAGGATAGAACATTTGCTCCATATCCATGTTTTTGAAACTTCTTTATTCAACATTCATGCTTTATGAATACTAATTTCCAATGACATACAGGTGGTGCCTATGGAAAATTTGAATGGTCGCAAACTTGTTGAAGAAGGAGATCTTTGCGAGAGAAGAAATGGTTATGCTAGTTGATTATAGTAATTTGATATGACTATTAGGTAGGAGATGGAAATACTAAAGTTTACCTTTTTGTGGCAGGAAGAGGAGTTGATCTCAACCGGAATTGGAGTGTTGATTGGGGTAAAAAGGAGAAGGTTAGCTACTTAGAATTCTACTCTGTATTTATTACTAGAGTTTGCATCTTTTAAAATTCCTACTCCGGATATAATGTCTTTGGCAATTCCTAAGTTTAACTTTAAATAAATGCACATGATATAAAATTAATTTTGGTGAAAGACATGTATTGATAATCACTGACAAGGCTTTGGGTTAATGATTGATGTTTTTAGCTTTCCATATTGTTACCACATATTTAAATGCTATAATTTCAAATTAACAGTATGCTGTTATGCGATATATAATTGTTTCTCATATTTGATGCCTATTCAATTATAGGATTATGATCCATATGAAGAGAATCCTGGCACTGCTCCTTTCAGTGAGCCTGAAACTCAAATAATGCGTAAACTAGCCTTATCTTTTGATCCTCACATATGGGTTAATGTGCACTCTGGAATGGAGGTTAGTGATGCTAAGTTCCTCATCGATATTCCTTGTCTTTGGTTGCTGAATGATGTATGTACAAGAAATATAATTTACATCTCCCAAGATTAAATTATTGTATAAACTTTACCACCTTTTCATTAAGAAGCATTAGTGATTGTTTTGAACAATAAATTATTTATATTCACTCCAATGCAATATTTATGGCTCAAGAACAAATACAAATTAGTTGATTAACAGTTTATTTAGTCCTTTATTAGCCGTGGACCACCTTTTACGAATTTGGAAGTTGGTTTTTGTACAACTTGAATCTTGTTTTGAAATAGCTTCTAACACGTGAGCTGAAATCCTGTGTAAATCTAGAGGTGAGGTCTCTCTAAACCAGCTTTTGTAGAATGGGCTAGGATAAGGATTTCAGCTTGATTGAGCTAGGATGTATGCCTAAATCACTCCATATGTTCTTTGCTCTCTCTCTCTCTCTCCCTTTTTTTTATTTTTTTTCTTTTCTTTTATTTTCCTGGAGGCAGAAATCAACAATTTTCATGTGAAAGCACTTGTGCAGTTATTCCAGTGTCTCTATATTTTCCTCTCAGTTGAATATCATTGCTTAATGTAATTTTTTGTGGGTGTGTATGTGGTGCTTCCTTTCTTTTTTATCTAAGGTTATTTATTATTTTTTTTAATGTACATTATGAGATGCCATACTTTTGTTTGTTCAGGCGTTATTTATGCCATATGACCACAGGAACACAACCCCTGATGGATCACCCTCACGGCGGATGAGGTCATTGCTTAGTGAACTGAATAAAGTTCATTGTCACAATCGTTGCATGATTGGTTCAGGGGGAGGCTCTGTTGGGTTAGTCTTCCCAGCAATGAGAACCTCTTGTTGATTTGGAAATATCCTGCTTATTGATGGTCTAAATGCATGCTTGTTAGGATTGCTGAATATATTGTAAATTAAAAGCTTCATAAAGTGTTCTAGGCATCATCGAGTATTTTTTTGGTAACCTTAAGTATGTTTATCTCTTATTTGTTGGAATTTGGAAATGGCCGTCTGGTTTGTACTTTAGCAGGCATGTCTTAAATCATGTAGCTTACAATGGGTGAATTTTTTTGCACTTGAAATACTTGGTAACTTTAGGTGGAGCAGAAATTCTTGACTTTTGGAACTGGAAACCTAAGTGGTTTATGCAAGTATGAACATAGTCAATAACAGGACCAGTAGGTTAGGCGGCTATTAGTTCTCATATTCTAATTCGTGTCCTTACAGAGTCTGTCGGGCCTTAGGGAATGAACTGGCCTCTACTAGCATGTGGTTCTTTTTGCATATTTTAATGAAGACTTAAATATGGATTGGCACTTTGTCAACTTTATGGAAACGTGTATTATTTGCTGTGAAATACTGAATACTGTTATCAGAGCTGGAGAGCATGTCATCGAAATGGTTACACCACTCAGGAATATTACAATTTTGATATGGTTATTGTTTTTGAATGCGAATGCTTAAATTTAGGTATCTTGCTCATGGGACAGCAACAGATTACATGTATGACATTGTAAAAGTGCCTATGGCTTTCACATTTGAGGTGTGTGAAATGTGAATAAAATCACTCAAAGCTAATAGTTATTGTTTATGTTATATTGTAGTTACGATTTATTGTTTATGTTTTATTCGATGACTGGCAGATATATGGGGATTCAACAGCCTCATCAAAAGACTGCTTTAAAATGTTCAATCCCGTTGACCTCACAAATTTCAATGTATGTTACATCACTCTTAAAATGTTATTACTATATTTTTTCTCCTCTCCATATGTAATTGGATACCCAGTATCTGAAAACATATCCTTCTGGGTCCAGGGAGTTCTCAACGATTGGTCTGCTGCTTTTTTCACGATATTTAAATTGGGACCACTCCAACTTGATGAAACCCAATCAAAGGCCTCCGCATCCAGTTTGGACAAGTGGGTTTCCATAGATGATTATCTTGATGGGCACTTGATGGAAAGGAGAAATAGATATGGTAAAAAGATGGAGGTATTAGATGTTGGGATGCAAGAGATAAGAACATATTTTAGGCTCTTCTTGCTATCCTCAGTTCTGTTATTGTTCATGTTCTGTTCTAGAATTTCAAAGAGCAATTCTGGTCGACCTATCATTCCGGCAATGCCTCTCTGACCTTGTATCTTGACGGACAGTATAATGTATGTGTGACGGACACAGACAGAGATGTATCTTACATTCTTTAGGGAAAAAAAAGGGTTTTGATTTGTGTAATTAAACTTAATATGGGACCTTTTTTTTGTTTTCTGTGTACGGCTATATGGATTTGTCTTGATGAATTTGCTCAACAGTTATTGTTACTGAATTGGAAATATTACTTGAGAGTTGATGCGTTCATGATCAGTAACCAATTTTGCAAGATTGTTGGTACTCAAAATAAAAACAAAAAAGTTTAACGTCAAAAAAATTTTCCCATGATAGTAAGGATATCATGAATTATCTCCTATAGTTAAAAGAAATGTTACTTTAATATCTTAAATGAAGGATAAATTAAGCAAATATAAATAAATAATGAAAAGGAGAAAATGACGTGTGCTGGAAAATATACATTGTATGATAGATATAGAAAGGCACTGTTTCCGACTCTGTTGGATAATTCTGTTACAAAGTAACATGAGTGGAATTCAATTAAGAGACTACTGCTATTTCCTTTATGATACAACAGGGATTGGAATTGTCAATTCCGAATTGATGTGATTATAAACATGACGCTGACAACACATTGAATGTAATTGGTGTTTGTGTGAAACAGGTAATTTTACAATCTAGACGAGAGAGGATGAATGAAGATGTACCCATATCTTTGTGTTTGTTATTCCAGAATTTCCTTGTTGCTGGACTATTTTCTCTTCAAAATTATGAATGTCCAAGCATAAAGTCATTCCTGCAAGAGTCCATATAATAAAAATTATTTCATAGAGAAGTATGCTAATCATCAGAATATTACAAAAGGGATTCAAATGTCTAATGTTCATAATACATACAGATAAATTTTCCACAAATAGTGACGCATCAAAAATGTCGACGCTGGTTCAATAATACATACAAAGAACTTAAATAACAGGATAACATGCCAAAACAGAAACTGAAGCATTACTTGCATGGTATTAAATTGAAAGATTTATCAATTATCAGCAAAAGATTGCAGAGACAAACCTCAGATTAGCAAATGAGAATGGATTTAAATGCGAGTCCATGAAAATTGATCCCAGACTTCGTCTTGGCAGGAAATCCTCACTTAACTATAATTTTAGTGTTTGCTTCATGTATCTCAGTGCAGATCGTAGCATTGCTCTAGCTTTCCTATCTGGATTGCATCCAGCCAAAATCATTTCTTCATACACGGATGGCACCTGAAACCACAGTGTACTTCATATCATAGAAGATAGCTGATTCATAATCATAATAAGCACAGACGTCATAAAGAAGCATGCTGCATACAATTCCGTTTTCCTTTCCTGCAACTCTTGTTCTTTATATCATCTTTAGCCTAGTAGCTTGAGGTTGGCAGTTACATGTGCAAATCAGTCAGAGCATGGGGAATCAGAACCATAAATTTGATTTATTACATTAGAAGCATATCATGATGACTCTAATAACTAAAAACATCTAAAATAATCAGCAGATGCTCACATACAGCAACCATTACAAACTCAAGTTGACACTTCTAAAGCTGAACATATTACTGTACTTCAGAAGTTAATCCTCTTTCAAGGTCACTGAACTTCCATTTCAGAAACAATATTAAACTCAACAAAGCATTAAATTCAAAATTAATTGGGCCAGAAATAGGAATCCATCTCCTCATATTCTACTTGGTTTAGGACTCCATTCCATTTCAGATACAATATAAGCACAAAAGTAGAGACAAGATTGTCGTCTGAGCGAATAACAGGTATGATACCTTATGAAACTTGTCAACACGAATCAGAGCTTTCATAAGTGTAGTATATGTCACCACATCTGGCTTCAAATCCTGCAGTTCCAAGGACCAGTGGACATGAGATGGCAAAAGAAATTATAATATCAAGATATGGGGAAACTAGATAATGCTGAACAATCAATTTTACTTACGTTTTCCTTCATATACTGCAGCACTGCAAATGCTTCAGCATCTCTCCTATCCTCACCAAAAGCATTGATCAATGAATTCAGAGCTAAAAGACTAGGCCTTAGGCCATCTGCTCTCATTAACCTAAATGCATTTACTGCTTGCTCAGATAAACCCTGTGAGCAAACGAGATAGAAGACAATCAGTGACTCTCTAAAGCAAGCAACATAGTGCACTTTCTCCAACAATGCAGAAAAAAATACCTGTGTTTTAGTTGAATACCAAAATATTAGATGATTAATGCATAAAATAACAGTAATGGTCTATTAAATCCATCAATGCACAACGAAGAGTAGTCCGACATTTCAATCATGGATATATTGTTTCTTTCAAGTAAAAGCTGTTATAACTTGTAATATCTTTTATACCAACTTGATTTCAGTGCCTTCATGGAATATAGGTACAGCAATACCAGATCAATTGAGTCAGTTACCATAACAAGAAAACTATGAGCGAAAATCACTTCATAATTGTTAGATGGAGTTGGCAATGACTTACCCTCTGTGCATAAGCATTTATCAACGCATTGTACATAGTTGAGGATGGTTTCAATCCTGCAGACTTCATATCCTTTAAGCACTCAATCGCATCATTAAACCTTCCCGATTGCCCATAAATATCAACAAGTGTGGTATATGTAACAACATTGGGCAACAAACCCAGACTCTGCATTTTCAACATCAAGCTCTTCACATCGTCCCACCTCTGCTGCTTCCCAAATGAATTAATCATAATGTTAAATGTGGTGGTACATGGCGAGTAACCCTTTTCCATCATTTCCTCAAACAACTCCTCAGCTATATTATGGTGCCCTGCCTTACAGTGAGAATCTATAAGATTATTCCATGTAACTGTATCAGGCTGTATCCCCTCAGATAGCATCCTATCAAAGGTAGCCATTGCATGATCAAGGCAATTAAACTTGCCAAAAGTATGGATCATCACATTGTAAAAATGCCTATCTGGGCGCACCCCACTGTTTTTCATTTCCCTCAATACTTGGAATGATTTCTGCCATTCGCCTCTATCACGATAACTGGCTAAAATTCTACTGAAAACATAGGAATTAGGCATCACATTGCTGGCTTCCATTTCCTTCAACACAATTCTGGCGCTTTCCCATCTTCCTGCATTTGCATAAGCATCAATTAGCAGACTATAAGTATGTTCATCTGGAGAAACCTCGTTTTTCTCCATCTCCGAAACAATAAATTCCGCATCTTTCAGCGAACCAGCTTTTACATACCCTTTAAGAAGCGCATTATAAGCCCTAGTCCTGGGTTTCAACCCATTGTCTTTCATTTCTTCAAAAATAGCTTCAGCTTCCACAGTCCTACCCGAATCTCCTAAGGCCGATATCACTGCGACGAGAGTCGCCGTTCTTGGGCTCAATCCGCTGCCTTGAACCATGCCTAGAAACTCCATGGCACGGCTTGGATCGCCAGCCTTTGCAAAGCCGAAAATTATGTCATTTGAGAGCTGAATGTCAAGCTCAAGTTTATCACACTCGATTTCACTATAAATCCTTTGCAGAATCACAGAATCGATTCTGCTTGATCGCATGAGAGATTGAATTATCAAGCTGTACTTGACGAAATCGGAAGGATAACCATCCTGGCGCATTCTAGAAATCAAATTGAGTGCCTTTTCAAGATCATTGTTGCGAGCACAGGCATTGATTAGGGCATTATAGGTGAAAGGAGATAAGGTCTGCCTCTGAGAGAGCAAGAACGCCTCGTATAACTTCTCCGAGCGGCCAAGTGCGTGAATTAAAATCGAATAAAGTAGCTCGTAGGAGAAACAGAGGTTGTGTTTTTGGAGCCATGAAACAACAGCGTAGGCTAAACCAATGGAGGAGGAAGAAAAGCAGAGAGATTTGAGAAGAGAGTGCCAGAGTGGACCAGGCACAGTCCTGTATGACTCGGCAAGCTGAAACTCAGTGGCATCGAGTGAAGTCGGTGAGGCAGAATTGGAATCAGCAGAGGTTGTAGAAGATGAAATTTGGTTGGACAAGAAGTTAAGAAGTGGAGTAAAGTCATAGCGACGGCTGTGGAGGGCGAGAATGTCCTCCGCGTCATCGTTTTCGTTATTATGGAGTCGTTTAGAAGAAGAAGCAAAAGGGTCCAAATTAGTTGTTACTGCTGTTGTGAATGTGGTGGCAGAGAGTGGCGGTTGGAAGATAAGGTATTAGTTGTGGTGGTGGAGGAATGAAGAAGGAATATGAATTGAAGGAAAGCGAGTAGTCAGGGGATGTGGTGGGAAAAGAAGCATGTTATGCTTATCCTTAAGAAAAGAAGAACTACTGGGAATTAGAGAGAGAGGGGGAGGGAACAATGGTGGCTCAGCGGTTGGGTTTATCGGGTTTGAATCGTTTATAGAGGGTGACTGTTAGATGAAAGAGACGGATAGTTCAGATTTTCTTTTGCTTTTTTCACACTGTGCTGGTTGGAACGTCGTCGTTGCCACGGGAAGGCCTCGTTGACGTAACGGTGCCGTCTGGAAATGGAAAACAACAAGTCGTTTTCTTAATGGACTTATCCAAACAAAGCAACATGTGGATGACTGCAAAGAGGATTGTAAATAAATAGCAGGGAAACGACACGCAATGTGCAATTGCAGATATGAAATGTCGTTTGTAAGGCAACTGTCGTTAGGCGTTACTGCAACGTACGGAATGCTCATGACAGTGGCCACGTAGAGTGAGGGAGACGATGTCGTTTATGTTCCTTAAAAATCACAAAATTGCAAGC
The DNA here is from genome assembly GCA_948193065.1 of Aleurites moluccanus. Taxonomy (NCBI): domain Eukaryota; kingdom Viridiplantae; phylum Streptophyta; class Magnoliopsida; order Malpighiales; family Euphorbiaceae; genus Aleurites; species Aleurites moluccanus. The sequence continues at coordinate 59,912 of CANXYC010322197.1, read as the reverse complement.
AAAAACAGAAAAACCCTTCTTCAAACCCTTGCCGCTATTTAGCTTGCAGAGCAGGGTTTTGCAGAAGTTGAATACTCGCTCTTCTTCGGATGAATTTCTAGGGTTTCACTGTATAGCAAGCCGTATACGATCTTCTCATTAGCCATGGGAGGATCTCGAGTTCAAGTTAATAAGACTCACAAGTCTCGCTTCGCCTCCAAATCATCTCGTAACCTTCACAAAACATCTCTGAAAGGTTTTGTTCACTTCTAAATCTTCAATTCATCTTTTTTCTTTTACCATAACTTTATAGTTTAATCAATAACATGCAAATCATTTGGTTTTGTTGCATTAGATAAGAGTAGAATTGCAAAATCGGAGCGCAATGTCGGCAAAGGAGCCAAAGCTGCTAGAATTCAGCGTAACAAAATTGTATTCTGATATTCAGATCTCTCTCTTGCTTGTTTTTCGACATAATTTGTCAAAACTATAACTTTTGCTGCTATCTTATGCTCAACATTCCCCATTTCGTAGTTGCGGGAGCAGAAACGGGCTGCTCTTTTGAAAGAGAAAAGGGCTTCTAGTGGATCATCAAGCCCTCCCCGTGTAATGGTAAGTATCTTTCATTGTTGTCTGTGTACTGAATAAGCCTAGTATGATATGGTTAATGCTAGTTAGTTTAATCTGGAGACCTCAATTATAGGTTCTTTTTGGCCTCTCTGCTTCCGTAAGCCTAGATTCACTTGTTGAAGATCTTCTGAAATTATTGGCTACTGAAGGCAACGGAACTGGGTCTTCAACAGTTGCATCCTCCGAGTACAGACTGAGAGCAACGGTAGGTTCCAACACTACCATTTTCTTACCGAGAAACTTCATTATCCAACCTTTGTTTTTTTATTTGAATAAAATTTGTTGTTTGGGTGGAGATGGAGCTGCAATTGTCAAGCCTCACCAAAGATTTGATATTTATGAAATAATGAAGGCATAGCTAGATTTGCTCTTTACCACCATGGAAATATGTTTCTTTGACTCTTAGAATTTAGGCAATTAATTCTCTCTGTGATTGGAAATTGCTTTGAGAAAGCAGATTTTCAGCTTGAACCACCTTTGTTTTTGCCCCGTCATGTTTTGTCTCTGTCATCTGAATACGACTGTTGACTTATAGTTTGTTACTCTATTTTGGAATTTGCGAATATCTTACTGATGTCATGCAACTTAGATATTGAAAGCACCTCACGGGGATTTGTTATCTTGCATGGAAATGGCCAAGGTATGAAAGTCAACCATGTTTCTTTTCCAAGTTTTGGTGGCTTATAGGTTGCTCAAGTTTACTACAATGTTTTCTTATCTTTTGACCTTTTGAACATTGTCTGGATTTTAGGTTGCTGATCTGATTGCTTTTGTGGTATCAGCCAACGAAGAAAGTGATCCAGACTATATTGATTCATTTGGAAGTCAATGCTTGTCTGTGTTCAGGTCACTTGGTTTGCCAAGCACTGTTGTCTTTATTCGTGTAAGTTCTTGTGATTGTGCTTCTCTTTGCATACTTGTGAAATTTCCAAAAGGAAGAGTTGGATAAGATTTGCATTACCTGAGGTTTAAAGTTCTCCTCCTTTGTTTGCAGGATCTACCTACTGAGCTGAAAAGAAGAAATGACTTGAAGAAGATGTGCACTTCCAGGCTTGCTAGCAAGTTTCCTGAGGATTGTAAGTTCTATCTAGCAGATACAAAAGATGATTTGCACAAGGTAGTGTATCTACCTTTTGAACAAGTTATTCTGCATTACTTTATTGAGTAATGAAGTTTTGACTGACACTGGATATATATTGCATTTGGGGCAATATATACTATGGTTGTCTCCTGTATATATACATGTCCTGGCACTCTTCATATTCCTTCTTACATGTTTATTGCAGTTCTTTTGGCTATTTAAGGAACAAAGGCTAACATTACCTCACTGGAGAAACCAAAGGCCTTATCTCATGTCCCAAAAGGTGCATAGTTTATTTTTATTTAGTTTCTGGTAAAAGTTTATGTCACTATGGAGTTGCATTAATGACAAACATCTCTACTGAGGAAAGCAATGATTACAACCTTTAGGAGTTTTTCACTTGATGAATCACCTCCATTACGCTATCCAATTCCAAACTTTCTACCGCCAAGGGGAAGCTAATTGAAAATTACATCCACCCTGGAGCCTTACTAACAAATATAGTAAATATGAAGGAAAAGACAAGTTCCTCCAAAAAAAAAAAAAAAAGATCAAGCCCTTTGGTCTATGGTTTTCCAAGACAGTCTATTGAATTTAAAACAAGTTCTAGAATTATTTTGTCAACGGAATTCTCTTCACATGTCACCTGTTCTGTAGTCTCCATATTGTTGCTTCCTGAGGAAATTGATTTTTGATGTTTTGTTACACCCCGATGAAAGCTGAACTGTAAATTACTTGGTGCTTGATCTGTAAATGCATTATAGGTTGATATGGTATCAGATGATTGGAATTCTGGAAAATGTACTCTTCTACTCACTGGCTATCTGCATGGTCACAGCCTCTCAGTGAACCAGCTGGTAATAAATTCAGCCTTCAGCCTTCAGCCTGCTTTTTTTACGATTTTGCGTTGTATCTGATGGTTTTATCTGTTGTGGTGTCTGTTATATCTTGACATCAGGTGCATGTTTCTGGCGTTGGGGATTTTCAACTGCAGAAGATAGAAATTTTGAAGGATCCATTTCCTATGAATCCAAGAAAAGAACTAGATGCAATGGATTCGAATGATATGCTTGATGCAGAGGTACTGTTGTTAAGTTAAAATGAAAGCAAAGACAGGTTTATATTGGAAATGATTGTGCTAATTTCTTCACCATTGAGCTTAATGCTTTCATTTCCTCACACTCGCTCCACCTTCTGGAATTCATGGTGCATTAAAGGCATCATGGTATGACATTTTTATGTTTTCTTACAATGTGATTTCCATATTTTTAGTTTTATCTTTTAAATAGTCAGTCAACAAATTTCTCTATCAATTATTATACTATGTAATAATAGAGTCAGTGTTTTGGATTTCCTACCTTTTTTTTACATGTTTTAACAGTTAGATCCTTTTACATGATTTTTATGTTAGTTTCTAACATCTGTATGCTTAACACAGTTAATTTTCCTATTGCTTCTATTATTTTATTATTCCAGGTTGTTCGTTTCGTGGTCCCCGATTCTTTGACACAAGAGCCCTTACTTGTTGAAAATGTTCCAGATCCTTTTGCAGGAGAACAGGTAACTTAGACAAACGTAAAAAGCTTGTACTCTTAATTATTTATTACAAGCAGGTTATTAATGTTAGTCTGTTCATAAGTGGATATTATGGATTAATATGTTATTGACTTATTCTTTAATTTTTAATAGCATATAAATTTTTTTAAAAGATATATATATTGTTGGGTTGAGAATTGTTATCCTTGGGTTAGAACTCAAGAATTGTAACATGTCCTTCCTAGACTATTCTCAATCCCATGGAATTGGTCGGCTTTGCAATTCCAATTCCATTATGAATTCAAATGGCAACCCAATTCCAATTCTAGGCGTGCCAAATGATACTTATGAACAATGGCCAAGAACTTTAACACTGATCGCAATTATAACCACTGTCTATTTTTTTCACTCTACACCCTTATGACATACTATATTCATATGGATTCATTTAATTAGACTCATTAAAACAAAGGTAGACTAGGACTAAAAACATGTTGTTCAGTGTTTCTTGGTTTTCTTGATATGCCTGTGGAATAATTGAGATTGATGATATTGTTATTCCTTACAGACATGGCCAACAGAGGCAGAGATGGCTGAGGCTGATAAAAATCAGAAACACAAAAGGGTAAAAAGGAGGGCTCTTCCTCGAGGTACTTCAGAGTACCAGGTTTGTGTTCATATATCCAAATTTCCTAGTATCTGATTCTGTAATATTCCTTTTTGCTTTCGCTTTCAGTCATGTTGGACAGAATTAAATTGGCTACACAAATTTGTGCAGGCTGCTTGGATCGTGGATGATACAGATGAGGAGGGTTCAGATAGTGGCAGTGATACTGATGATGACATGGTACTGGATGAAACAGAGATTTGTGCTCCAGTTGCGGAGGGTCCTAATAAATCAGAATTTGAGGACGATCAAAGTTCCTTAGACCTTAGGAACTCTGATGAAGAAACTGAAAATGATTCAGTGATGATGGTGAGTCTTAAACTGTCAAATTAATTATATGTTACAGATGTAACAGGCATTCCTTTGGCATGCAGGAAGGTGAAAACTTAACAAGAGAACAGATAGAAGATGAGATTAAAAAAATTAAAGAAGCACATGCTGAAGATGGGGGTAAGTCTTCTTCTCAGATTCGGAAATGGTATTAAGTAGCCTAATGTCTACATGATTTTCTGTAGTCTCTGTAACCCTTAGACTTTTTTATAAAGATGAGCTAGTTAAATATTTTCTGAGGTGATAAAAAATTGTTTAGTTTCTAATAGTATATTTTTCCCCTCTTTTCCAGAATTTCCAGATGAAGTGGAAACTCCATTAGATATTCCTGCTAGAAAGCGATTTGCCAAGTATAGGGGTCTCAAGTCCTTTAGGACCTCTTCATGGGATCCCAAAGTAATATAGTTGTGATCTTGTAATTGTATTTATTGTCTCAGATTGTGGAGAATGCCATTCATGTTACTTTTGAATTTCAGGAGTCTTTACCCCCAGAATATGCCAGAATATTTGCATTTGATAATTTTGCAAAAACACAAAAACATGTTTTTGCAGAGGCCCTAGCAACAGCCCAAGACAACAGGGATGACTGTATACCAGCTGGTCAGTATGCAAGGCTTCACATCAAGGAGGTACCCACCACAGTTGCTTCCAAATTATGTGAACTTGCAAGGACAGTGCCTATAAATGCATGTGGCCTTTTGCAGCACGAGTCTAAAATGTCCGTTCTTCATTTCAGGTATATTCTATCAGAACTTTTCTCTGTTCACTGCTAGCTCTCTCTCTCTCTTTCTCTCTCTCTCTCTCTCTCTTCTTTTGTTCTGGAACAGAAACAGAGATTTGCTTGATCCTATTTTGTTTCGATATATGAGCCTTTTAATTTTCTGCAGCATTAAGAAGCATGACACATATGATGCTCCTATCAAAGCCAAAGAAGAACTAGTATTCCATTGTGGTTTTCGGCAATTTGTTGCAAGGTAATGATGTGAAACATTACTCTAGCACTTGCTGGCATTCTGGAAATTTTTGTCACCATTTTTTCCTTTCAGGCCAATATTTTCTACTGACAACATTAATTCAGACAAGCACAAGATGGAGAGATTTCTTCATGCAGGGCGGTTCTGCATAGCATCAATTTATGCTCCGATTTCTTTTCCTCCTCTTCCTTTGATAGTCTTGAAGCGTGGAGCAGGAGATGCTGCCCCCGCAGTTGCTGCTGTTGGTTCCTTGAGAAGTGTTGATCCAGACAGGATAATACTTAAAAAAATTACATTAACTGGGTATACTATTTCTTGATAATCCTCTCGCATTTGTATCTTTCTGACCTATTTTCATTGCTGCCATTTCATTGAAAGGGAGTAACACAACTGCTTAACAATTAAAAAAAAATCCTAACCTTTTTGCCTGTTTGCAATTTTACCCTATCTTTTAACTTTTGTGTATTTTACCCTGAAGTAAAAAGTTAGTTGCAATTCTGTCCAAGTCAAAGTTGAACTAAAAATAATATTTTTTTTATTATTAATTAGAAAGACGCAAGGTCAATTTGGCCTTTGAAATTATAACAGACTATGTATTGGTCTTTAAATTTTGACTGGAGTCAATTTTGCATAATTGACTTTGTTTCGAGTAAATAAGTTGTTTTTATAATTAAACAGTGGTGTTTGCTGCTATGTAGAGCAAGTCCATAAACAGATGTGGAATCATTTTTTATTCTTGAGTAGGTTGCTCAATCCTTGCGAGTTAGGCTTATACAATTCCAAAAATATATATATATATATATATTCCATATTTGTTGGGCTAATTTAGATATGAAAATATGCAGAGAAAAGAATAAAGAAGAAAAATAGAAACTTAATCTTTAAGAAAATAAAAGATTGAATTCAAGAGGTTATGATTTCCTCTACATCCCAAAGCTGGGTTAATTTATGTCTTTATAGATTCTACTAATGTCTTGATAGTTTTACATGAAACTAGTCTGCTAAAATCTGAAGTGGACCTTATGATCCAGAGTAGAATATTTCAGATGTTCTCATTTATTGAACTCTCTGACGCAGTTATCCTCAAAGAGTGTCAAAATTGAAAGCCTCAGTGCGATACATGTTCCATAACCCAGAGGATGTCAGATGGTTCAAGGTAAGGAAGGCAATCTCCGTTGGAGATATCATTTTCAGTTTTTTTTTTTTCACATGAATGACAGGTGAGGATTTTCAGAGAGTTTATCTTAAAGTGATTGAAATTTCACTGGTGCTTGCAGCCTGTGGAAGTGTGGACCAAATGTGGTCGCCGTGGTCGCATCAAGGAACCTGTTGGCACGCATGGTATGGTGCTTTTTTCTTTTTAGAAATTATTTGTGATTTTTATCCTGTAGGATAAAAAATTAGGTTATACGATGTTGGCATTTAGCTTTCTGGTCTACCAAACAATTTACCCTAATTTGTAGCTTTCTGGTCTACCATACAATTTACCCTAATTTGTAGTTCATGCAATTGAAATATAACATCTTTTGAGACCTGTAGTAGAAACATTTAAAATCATTAATGAGAAGCTAATATATTGAAATGTATATTGTATAGAGCATTAGAAATTGTAAGGTTTTTTTTTTTTTTTTTTTTATTTATTTTGTTATCAGTCATTGTTGAAATAGGCGCTCAGGGTGGTTCCTAACTAAAAAAATGAAGAGGCTTGAAGAAATCAACCTCAAATTGGTCCTAAGCTCTGTTCCTTGAATAAACCATCTGGGTGATGATGCATCAACCCTTGAAAATTGTTGCACCTGTGATGGATAGATGTGAATAACACATGATACTTTTTGTTAAAATATGGGATAGCAGCTGTAAATTTTTCTTATTTTTATTTATTTTTGTCTAGATGGCGATTCAGGAATTAATTGTTATTCTGTGCTTTCTATTCAGGGGTGATGAAGTGCACCTTCAATGGAGTCCTTCAGCAGCATGATACGGTTTGCATGAGCCTGTATAAACGTGCATATCCCAAGTGGCCAGAACATCAGTTCCCAATTCTTGATTCTTGACCAGGCAGTTGCTGATCCATCATTCTATACTGATTCTGAAACACTGAAGTTACCCGTGGCCATTGTTTGTGGGAATGAAGCTCTGGTTCAGATTGTCAATTCCAATTTCCTGTTTACTTGGAAATTAGAAGCATTAGTGTTCAGTGGATTTGTTGTACCCTTCTTAACCCTTTTATTGTGCTAACAATGAAAATTTTTTCCCCCGTAGTTAAAAAGCAAGAAGTGAAAAGAAGTGAAGGAGAGAAAACACAGGAAAAACAATCCTCTTCTTTTTATTATTTATTTTGGTGGCCAAAGTTCTTAATAAAGAATAAAATTACTTTTACATTTTAAAAATATTAAAAGTTTTTATAGCCATTAATTGTTTTTCAAGTTTTCAAAATATCGAATATTTTCCACAACTTTCATGCCATCCAAACACAATTTTCTTATTTCCCCTGAAAAGAAGTAGAAAAGAAAATTAAAGGAAATTAAACACGAGCCTCTTCTTATTCAATGAAACACACTTAATTTTTTTATTCATTGATTGAAGTGGTATTTAAATCAACATGATTAAATAGTGACATTTAATGGGGCTGAGGATTAATGCTTATCAAAGTTCAAAGGACTCGGATCAACAGTGGCATATTCCAGAAGTTCTTCATCATTCTCCAATGGAAGCATGTCATTTTCATCTAAGTACACCCATGCTTCAATTCCCCTGTCCTTTGTATCCAAGAGAATGAATGTATTGATGAACAACGTTTCAGAATTACTTGATGAACCAGCACTAGCACTCCACACAGGCTTTCCCCATCCAAAGTCAATGTCATAGAAACCGAAGTTACACCAACCACTAGCTAAAACAAAATCTATTCCACCTGAGAACCCACTAATAGTCTCGTTCATGATCTCCGAAATCTTCAGGTATCCGTCATCACCTTGTAATTGCTTCACAAAATCACCATTGATTTTCCCTATTGCTTTCCTCATCTGTCGCACTAAGCGAGTCGCCAGTTCTGATTCTGATTCTGCTCCTCCTTTCGGCGTGCAAATTGCAGGTGCCAAAGCAACGAAGTTCCCCACTGAACAATCTGGTAATGGTGGCACAGCTCTTTTACGTATATTCACAGCATGGGTGATTGCAAGTGACTTATCAACACCTGATCTAGCTTTAAAAATACCCATAAGGCATTTGCTAAGAAGCGCAGAAACAACCTCAACTCGAGTAGGATTTTCCACACCCGAATTGGCTACTATAGCTTTGAGACTTGCAATAGCCGATTTGTCGAACACAAACCTCTTTGTAGAAAGCATACTTTTTCTCCCAAATGGAGCATACAAACCCATCATGCTTGCTTCTCTAGGAAATGCATCATTCTGTGGAAAAATAGATGGGCCATCTGTAAAAACATTTGGGTAAATAATTTCATCACTAGACTTGGATGCTGCGGAAGCCCAACCTTTAAGAAATGAAGAGAAAGCAGTTCCATCGCATATTATATGCGAAGTAAGAACACCAATTGCGAAACCACCACACGAAAAGGCAGTTTCTTGTATCAAGGTAACATAAGATCCTGAAGTAGGAAAATGAAACAGAGGCATATTTGGCACCAATTTATGCAATAATGTGAGATCAGGTTGTTTCAGATACTGAGAAAGAGAAATATTGGCTTTAGCTTCTACATAAAAAACCCCTTCATCATTACAATCAACAGAAAGTTCGTCTTTAATCTTCCCAGCAAATGGATAAAAACGAGATAAATTTTCAGATAAAGACTGCTTTAGAAGTAATGATCTTTTCAGGATACAATCTTCAGTAAGGTTTGTGTTTTGGTAATTGGGATAGAAAAGGGTAATGGGGAAGTAGACAAGGGATGTAAATTGATCAAGAAAAGAGATCCTGTAAGTCCTGAGGTTAGGGGGTGTTGGTGAAGAGGGTACAACGCAGCCTTCAGAAACTATTTCAATCTCCATTTTCATTAATTTGCAGTCTGCTATTATTTGACTCAATACTGATTGAATATGTAGACACAAATTCAGTATTAAAATAATGTTCACATTATTGGTTCTATACAAATAATTTATTAATCAATTTCTATAAAGAATTTGCAGCTATTTAGCTGTAGCATCCGTTCTTTGACCGCCCACCAATGTGATTCAAAAATCTCCCATGCTTATTTATTTTAGCATGATTGAGAAGTTCTGAATATAAATTAATAGTCGCACTGCATATATCTTTCATTAATGCTTACAATAAAACTCATATTTTTATTGTTTTCAATTAATGTTGAAAATTAATTAAAAATTATTTAAATTGATAAAAAAAAAATTATATTTTTTAATAATTTATTAAATAACATTAAAATAATAAATTATTCAGGAGGCAGAGATGGATCTTTGAAAAGTATATTCCTTACCCTGCACTGAAGACCATGGCAAAATTCGATAAGTAACAGCAAAATCAAGACCACAAATGAACCACAACAGACATTGCAATTCGTTCTGTGTCCTGTTGCTAATTAAAAATTAATGGGGCACACTTTCTCATGCTCAATGGACGAGATGTAATTAATTAACTAATTACTTAAGATAAAAGTTAAATTGGGTCTTAATGTTTTTTCAATTCATTCGAACCATAGCCCAAAATTAGTTAATACCCAACGTAATGAAGCACTCAACTATACACGAGGCTAATGGTTACATAGCAACATCAATGGGCTTAGAATTAATCCAAATATGCAAAATTTAAAGGACTAGGATCAACAGAAGAATAAGCAAGAAGTTTGTTAATGCCATTGTCCTTTGCATCCATGAGAACAACTGAATTCACGAGCAATATTTCAGAATCACCTGATGAACCAACAGAGGCTTCCCCCATCCAGAGTCAATATCATACAGCCCCAAGTTACACCAACTAGTAATCGAAACATACTCATCCATTCCACTGCATAACTCAGCTGCCTCTTTTATCATCTCGCTAAGTTTTAAGGATCCTCCCTCACCTTGTAATTTCTTCACAAATTCCCCATTGATTTTCCTTATTGCTTCCCTCATATGGCAAATGAAGCGAGTCATCAATTCTTATTTTGATTCCTTGGGCGTGCAACTTGCAGGTGCCAAGGTAATGGTGAACAATCTGGAAATGGTGGCAAAGCTTTTAGATGAATAGTCACCGCTTGGGTAATTGCATTAATACCTGACCTAGCCTTAAAACCACCCATTAGGCATTTGCAGAAACAACCTCAACTCGAGAAGGATTTTCCACCCCCGAATTGGCTACTATGTTTTAAAGACTTGCAATGGCTGTTGCATCAAACACAAACCTTGAATTAAGCTTCATTTTTCTTAAAAAGTTACCATACAGAGCCATTATACTTGCTTCAATGGTGAATTTATAATTCTGAGGAAAAATAGATGGGCCATCAAAATTTGGGTAAATAATTTCATTACTAAAATTGGATGATGCATCAGCCCAAGCTTTAAGAAATGAAGACAGTGCAGTTCCATCACAAATAATCTGAGAAACAAGAACACCAATGCGAAACTAGTTTCTTGTATCATAGCAGTATCATGAGATCCAGGAATTGGTACTTGAAAATTGACCTCTGCCGGCAACATTTTATTCATCGATCAAAGATCTAATTGTTTGAGAAATTCCAACAGGGAACTCTGACCTCTACATAAAATACATTGTTACAATCAACGAAAAAATTTCTCTCTAACCTTCCTGGCTAAAGGATAAAAACGAGTCATGGTTTGAGATAAAGATTGCTTTAACAGTAGAGATCTCTTAGAAAATGGGATATAATACAGAGATCAAATCCGTAGAGCTACAGAATTGATCAAATATCTCGATGGGCTCTTTTTCTAGATCATAAAGCATGGAAGAACAGGCATAGAACATAGCATAACAAATTACACAAGAAGAGCAAACCATTCTGAATTCTGTCAATGGCTTATCTCGGGTATTTTTTTCTATTACTATAATTATTATTATTCACTTGTTCAAATGAATAATTCTAGATGGATTTGTCAATTCATCTGCCAGCCACATATTCGACGAATTGACTCAGAGACATGGAAGATTACCATCTCTATTCTTGCACAATTTACCCAAATGAAATTTATTACGTTCATAGATGTGAATTATTCGCTCAACATTCCAAAGGAGAAGGATTAATAGTAGCATATCGAAGCAGCTCTTTATCTTTTTCCAAAAACACAATGTCATTTTCGTTCATAAATACCCATGCTTCTATTCCACTCTCAGTTCTTGCATCCATCAGCATAATGGTATTAAGCTGAGGTGTTTCATTATCCATTTCTGAATAATCTGATGATAGAAACCAAGTGGCCCATATAGGCTTCCCCAAACCAAAATCAATATCATATAGACCAAAGTTACACCAGCTGCTGAACACAACATGCTCCATTAATCCACCAGGGAATATTGGACTGGAAAATAAATCCCCCAACTCTTTCGTCTTCTCATAAAGTTTGAAGAACCCATCTTCGCTTTGTATGTTCTTCACGAAATCACTGTCAATTTTTTGTATTGCTTCCCTTAATTGGCTCACTAATCTACTCGACTCATTTTCTTTAGGTGTGAATACTGCACCTGCAAACTGTATAAAGTTCCCCAATGAACAATCTGGCAATGGAGGCACGGCTCTTCTGCGCAGATTCACATTATGAATGACTCCAAGTGGTTTATCAAGACCCGTTTTGTCCTTGAAAGCAGCCATGAGAGATTTGCTAAGAAGTGCAGTGACAACCTCAACGCGCGTAGCATTCTTTAAACTTGAAGAATTAGTTGCTTTTGTCTTAAGACTGGCAATGGATGATGCACTAAACACAAACCTCCTCACTACGTACCTTCCTATTTTAAGGAGAGGCCCAAGCAAAGTCGCAATAGGACTTGATTCCACCGGGAATGGAGTATTCTGAGGAAAAACGGATGAAGCATTCAAAAAAGGGGGTAGAATTTGTTTGCTAGAGTTGCGTGTAGCTGTTGCAGCCCAATCTTTTATAAATGAAACCATACTAGCTCCATCACAAAACAAGTGACAAACAAGAAGACAAATAGCAAACCCACCACATAAAAATGTAGTTTCTTGAATCATAACAAAATAAGATACAGGAGTAGCTTCATTTAAAGTATTCCGACATGAGATCAATTTATGCATTGATGCTAAATCTGGTTGTTTGAGATACTGAGTAAGAGAAATGTTAGCTTTTGCCTCTACATAGTATACCCCTTCATCATTACAATCAATGGAAAAATTGTCTTTAAGCTTACCGGCAAGGGGGTAAAAACGAGATAATGTTTCTGATAAAGAATTCTTTAACAATTGTGATCTTTTTGTAAGGTTTGTGCCGTCTTGATTATTTGGATAAAAAAAGATGGCCGGAGAATAGATGGATGGTGAATATTGATCAAGTAGAGAAAGTTTGTAGGTTTTGAGGTGAGGAGGTGTTGGTGAAGAGGGTACAATGCATTCTTTGGAAATTATTTCAACCTCCATATTTAATTTCCTCTCTTTTTTTGCTAATGATATGTATCATCACTAATCAGCTTTGCTTTACATATAGATGTTAGAGTTCAGCTCAAAAAAGTAAAGCTTGTACAAACCTGAATTCCTGAATAGAGGAGGAAGAACAAGAAATTTGCGACTCGATTTCAGTAATTGTTAGTTGGTGACTACTTTTTTATGGAGCAGATCTAAGAAATAAATTAAGTAGAGAAGGATAACTAAATGGAAGAGAGACTGAGAGTGAGGAGGCAATAAGTTAAAGACTTTAGGGTTTCATTTGTTTGGGTATTAAAAAATAAAATATAAAAACTGAATTTTTTTTTGGAACAGTTCTAGAAATAGAGAAAGGAGAGAACTACACGAAAGAGAGATTGAGACTTGAGAATGAGCGGCTGCTGAGTTAAAAGATTTTTGGTTTTCATTGGTTTGGCTGTTAAAAATTTAAAAATAAAAAAGTGATACTTTATTTTTAATTTTTTGTGGAGTATATTTAAGAAATAGACAAGACAACGGAAAGAGGACAGAGAGGCGGCTGAGTAAAATATTTTTTATTTATTTTTAGTATTAAAAAAAAAAATTGATTTTAAATTTATTATATAAAAAAATATATATTTATTCATAGATTACGTGTCAATATATAAAATATTTATTTATTTATTTTTAGTATTAAAGATTTTTTTTATTATTTAAAAAAAAAAAATTTAAAATTTATTATTTAAAAGGATATATATTTATTGTTATATATAGTCGAATCAAATATTTAAAAATTTTATTTTTGTGGCCAAAAATATTTAAAATCTCACTCTTATTTGATCCCATCGGATGAGTCACATTGATCATATCAAAAATTGGTATAAGTCCATAGGCAGAACTAAAATTTTATATTTGGGAAGCTAAATTATGTAGACGGTTATGTTATATGAAGGTATTAAAATTGAAGAAATTCAAATAGGGATTACAACTGTTTAAGGTTAAGATGAAGTCATTTAATTATGAAAAAAAACTCTCTATTATTGAATTATTTTAATTATTTATATAATACAAAAAATAAAAATTAATTTATATACTGTCAATTAAACACACAGGACTGTTATATGTGATTTTATAAAAATATTCTTACTGATTATATATTTTTTTCGTCCCAAAATAAATATTTTATTTTATTTTATAATATATTCTAATTTAATTATCATATTTTCTAATTTAAATTATATTTTATCTCAATATTTCAATAATATCATTATATATTTTATCTTATATAATTAATATAAATTTAAAAAAATAAAATTATTTATTATTTTTTAAAAAATAAAGAGATAATTATATTTAATTATAAAAGATATATTAAAATAACAAAAGAGATGGTCCTACTTAATTAGGTAAATATAAAGATTAAAACACTCCAAAAAAATTTTAATATTTATATATTTTATAATTAAAATATTTATTTTAAAACAGAAGAGATAACAAGTACAATCAAATTAAAGATGTTTAATTAATTTACGATATTATTATAAATACTAGTAAAGATATTGAACCAATTAATAATAGAAAAATCATGACTTTATCATTATCACGGGTTTGTTTTATTGTCAATGGGCTCTTATTTTTATTTTGAGGGACTATTTTTTATTATTATGGACTCATTTTAAAAATTATATATACATATGAACCTTTTTTCTGAGTTTGGGGGGCTGGAGCCCCTGCATCAATGCAGGTGGTTCCGCCCTAGAACGATTCGGTTATTTACTTTATTATTTTTGATTTATATCTCTCCAGCGCTACTTGTCAACTCCTAGAGAACCATAAACATTTAATTTGAAGTTAAAATGAACAATTAAAGCTAATGCAAAGCAAGAGAGGTAATTGTAAGTAACAATTACAGTCGAGCCCTATCCCCTCAAATTTTGACTTGACAAGAGAATTATATTTCAAACAATTGAAGTTTGATGCTTTGAGAATTGATAAATGCACGAATAGGAGTTCTTATGCATGCAATCATAGGGACTAACAAAGGTAACCCAGAATGATTAACTTCGTTACCGCCATCTTAACTGCATATTGACGTATCTGTGACTTACACTTGGTGGCAACAATTGCAATAAAAAAAAAAAAGGCCATAACCATCTTTGCCTTCAGATTTTGGGGCTCAAGAGACTTAAGGTACTCCAACAACTCATTCTGTCCGGTTACAGATTTTCAGCCAACTTGAAGATTGAGTTCCTCAATTTCTGCTTCAAGTAATTCAATGTACCTTTTAGCATCTATTTTCTCAGAACCAGAAACATTATTCCACCTGATAACTTCACCAGACACATTCTTCTGTGTACCAGGAGCATAATCTGGCACATCCTGTAACAATCACAGCATCTAGTTATATACTGCAAAAATACAGTTGGAAACAGGACCCCTAGACCTCCTGAAACAAAATCAAATTACAAGTTATACATGAGCTGTGCAAGATTTTCAGCTACCTAAAACATATATCAAGCTGATTCTTGTTAACCAGAAAATGTAAACTTATTCTCTCCATATTATCAAATCCACAAAAATCCAATACACTTACAGTGGTAACTGTTACGGCAAAAAATTGTGGGGGTAGTGTTCCAACCATATTTGTCACTGTCTGTTGCATTGTTTCTACTACCTAATCAAGTGATATAGAAGATAGATGTTTCATATCCAATTGTCCACGAACAGAACCATAGCATGGAAAATTAGAGGCCTCGTTCCACCATTTTAAAGTAAACTGGAGGGGAGTAATTTGTAACAGCAAATCAAATGGTGCCAAGAGGGAGAAATTTCAAAACCTGTTGTGGCGCCCTTTTCACAAATAGCTCCATAAACTCTGGCTGCACATTTTTGACATACATTTTGGCTGCAAATGTCAAATAGATGATTAAAAATACAAATTGAAGCATGTCCATAGCAAAGCAAGCATAGAACTGTAATTGATTATAGTTTCTCCAATCAAAACTGCCCAATACTTGAATAGAAACCTTATCCTCTTCAATTATATTAAAATGAACAAGAAAATTTCTCCCCTTTTTTTATTTTTTTTTCTAGGCACGTGAAATTAAGACCTATAAAAGCTCCGATTAAAAAGGTTGAACACATCATAATAAAGAAAATAAAGAAATGAAGAGGTAGACTTAAACTTTAAATAAAAGAATATAATATGATTTAAATGCATTACAATTATCATAATTGTTTAAAATGGAAATAAGGAATCATATACCCAACCATAATTAATTTTGGTTCACTTCTCCACTTACAATTTGAGTTGAGTTGAGTTCTCCACTTAACCACAGGGCCTAGTTGGTTCATTGCAGAAGATAAATGGAAAGCAATTTCTTGAGAATTCAATATTTTTTGGCATTAAAAAATACAATTTTTTCATAATGTTTGACTCACTTTAATTTAATTGGAGAAAAAAAAATGTTAAGCATTGTTTCTCAAATTATCATAAAATTATGCACAAATCCATTGACCAGCATTGCGCAGTCACTGGTCAATCGAATTTACCAATCAAAACACATAATTGATAATTCACACAAACACCACCTCTACATAAACACGAAATCATAAAGGTAAATAACATAAATTAAATCACAAATATACATGAATATAAATCCTGAGATAAATGAGAAAGAAAGAAAGGATTTTAAAAAATATAAAATAAAATGAAGTAACAGGTACCAGAGTGCCGTTGGGTGGCTTGGAATCACCAGAATTATTTTCAGAATCATCCTTGGAAGAAGAATCATAAGCTCTAATTCTCAAAGCTAACCTTCCATTAATGATATCCGTCATCTTTCTCGGGAAACTTAATAAAGGTCAACCAGATAAAAAAGTCGTAGAACTAGACGAAGAAGGAGAAAAAGAAGAAGAGAATTTAGATACTAAAAGGGAGGGTTTCACAGACAATGAATCCATCTGAGCTAACAAGTTTTTCAGTAGATTTTTACAGCAGCAATGAGGTCAAGTAAAGCTAATGCTATTTTACAATCTTGCCATTAACACTAGTGAAGTGAGCTTCAGGTGGTCTTCTCGTGAATAGTTTTCCATGGATGAGGAACTGTTTTGGGGAAAACGCTGAGTTCAGTTCCATCCTCCAACTGGGGGGTTTTATCGGATGGTTAAGATTGCTTCGTTTCTACATCTCGTTTTAATGCAACCGTTGATTAAACAATAATATCTGTTTGAATTTTTTTTTTAATCAATTTTATAGATATTTATCTAGACAGTTTGTAAGTATATTAAAATTACGTTCTCTTTTATTAAAATAAAATATATTTAATGAAATATTTTTATTTTTATCATAAAAAAAAATCTTCAATAAAAATTATATATATACATATCAAAATTAATGATTTCTTTTCTCTCATAAAAATTTGATATCTAATCGGAATATCTACTTTATAAAAAATACTTATTTATATTAGATATATATATATTTATCCGATAAAAAAATAATATATAAAATAAAAAAAAATTAGTGTTTTTTTATTGAATAAAAAAATTAAAAAATTATATTAATTAAAATATATCATCACCCATTAATTAAATATATAAACTAAATTTCTACATCAAATATAAATAAATAATTTCTGTGTGCAAATTCAAAATGTTCAAATATTTTAATATATTAAATTTAAAATATAACATTTTGAGGAAAAAAAAAATTTTTTATTATATTTTTAATTATATATACGTGTGAATATTTATATCTATCAATATATGTATATATCCATTAACATATAAGTATAAATTAAGTTAAAGTTCTTATATATTAATTATTGATTTGATTTTATAGTAATTAAAACTCATGATTTTTTTTTTTTAAGTATAATGGTATCAAGTGTCAATTGTTCATTCATCATATTAAATTGATTTAAAAATCAAATCCTAATCAATAATTATATATGTATTTTTAATAAAAAAATATGTGATACATATATAGAACAATTATTTATCAAATTTTTAAATACTATTGATTGTGTGATTATTTGCTAATCATACATGGCATTATCATTTTAAATAAAGCAAGAAAAAATATACATGTTTTAGACTATTACTATCTTCCATCTTTTATTTATTTACCATATGTTTAGAATAAATAAATTTTATAATATTTTATAAAACTCATTTTAAATATATAAAAAAAAATTATATTTAAAATATTTATTTTTAATTTTAAATTAAACACAATTAAATAAAAATTTATTAAAATATATGAAAATTTAAAATAAATTTCACAAAATAATATTAAAAATAATTTTTTTATTCATGCTCTTCTTTATCTTTTATCTTCTGTATCTCTCTCTTCTTTCCCTTTTCTCTTTCTTATCTCTATCTCCTCTTATTTCTTTTTCTCTTGTATTTTTCTCTCTTTATTTTTTTTTTACTTATTTTTATTTTAACTAATTTTTTATTGTATTTATAAATTAAATTATAAATATAAATATAAAATATAATATTTATTTATTTTATAATAATTATAATGAGGGTACTTTGAAAAAAAAAAAACTCAATTATCAATTTATTTCAAATATAAAAATATAAAATTTAGTTAAACTTCATATTTAAAATTTTATAAAATTGATTTGTAAATGAATTGTAATTGAAATTATTTTCAAATGAATTTTATATTTGTAATTAAATTATTCTAAATGGACTGCTAGTATGAATTAAATCACCAATCCAAATTATTCTTCAGTTGAAGGTAATTCAATTAATTTGTTTTAAATAAAAGTAATGAAGAAACTCAACTATAGTTTTATTAATTAAGATCTACAGCTCATAAGACAGTTTGGCCGACTGGTCTAAGGCGCCAGATTTAGGCTCTGGTCCGAAAGGGCGTGGGTTCAAATCCCACAGCTGTCACACAATTTTTCGATTTCTTCATTTTTTGTAACCTCTTCTCTCCACCGAAAAAAAGTTTAATATTTAAGGTCATGTGAATTCTAAACACAAGATGATTTTATTTTATTTTTCTTAAGGAAAAAAATATGACCATGATTAAGATGTCAACCAAGTGTTATTTTATTTATTTTTTACTTTTACTTAAGATACATTTTAAATTTAAATATTTTTAATTAATAAATAATCAGGTGTGATCTAATTATTTTTTATTTTTTATTATTTTTCAAAAAATTATAAAAATGAGAGATTTTAAATTTAAATTTCTCTAATAAATAAAATTTTTATTCATTTAACTAGAGATTTAATAGAAGAGAGTTACTCGTATTGTATAATCCATAATATTATTTTGATTCATTAATCAAATCTCTAATGAATAATAATAATAATGATAACGTAACTAAATAATAATAATAATAATAAAATAATTTGATAAAAATGTTTAAAACTGGTGAAACAGAAACTGGATTAACAGATGGAGATATGAATTGACAATTGAGGAAGCACATATAGTTGCTACTTGATAGTGCCGCTTGTCCTTGTGTTTTTCGTATCCCCTTCAACATCTATTAGTTGTGACTTGTCAGCGTGCCTTGTATACAAGTTCTAATTATATATATATATTTTTAAAATATTTTAATAAATATAAAATATTTTATTAAATTTAAATATTATTTTTAATAATTTTAAATATTAATATAAAAATTTTATTTATATAAGAGTATAAACGGAACCATACGAGGTATGAGTCATCCCGACGAAAAAAATACTATTTACTTATAAAAAAAATTTATTATCTATTAAAGTCTAATTTTTTATACATAATTAATTTTCGATCCATGTAAAGTTAATTAAAAATATAATTAGTCTATAGAAAATTTTTTATTTTATCCATTTAAATTTTATTTTTAGGTAAGATTAATTTTTGACTTATTCAAAATTAATTTTTTAGTTTCGTCCCTATATATATATATATATATATATATATAAAATAACGTGAAACAAATTTTATATAATTTTAAATTTTGATAAAGTAAGTTTATATAAACTCAAATTTTTAGAGAATTATATGATATATGATAAAAAAAAAATTAAACAATAACACAACCCAAAATTTTAAATAATTATTCAACTCAAATTTTATTTTGTATTTATTATATTGATAAATTAACATTCATCTCGGTTTGGACTGTTGAGACTCAAGGCCACATATTTGAATTTTCTGATGGTTTGAAATATTTAGTAAATATAATAATTGAAATAATAAACCAAAGAGCAGAGGAGTTTGGAGAAAAATTAAACTAAAAATTATAGTTTAATTTTTTAATAGCTAGATTTTGAGTAATTCATTTATAAAATTTCTATTTAAAAACTCTACTATTGATTAGCCATATGTATATTAAGCTCATTTTTTTTAGAATTTAAATTTATATGATTTTTAAAATAAAGACAAAATAAAAATTTATATTTATATACTAAATTTATATTATAAATACGAACTGCTAATTATTTCCCCTTTCGAGAATTTCTGCATCCGGCCATGCTCTAGAGGCACATGCTGGTGCGAACGATGCTCGATCGAGACTGTCGTGCGCGATCTTAGCTTGCAAGCCTGGCTCGACAACAAACCACGGAAGTTGGGTTGGTCAAAAGCGAGTGACGGTGAGACCTTTTCGCAGGCCACGCAAGAATTAAGAATCAAAATTCTTGTTTCATCATGAACCCATATTTTTTTTTATTATTTAAAAATATAAAAATAAGACTTATTTTTTATTCAAACTTAATTAAGATTTTAAATTAAATATTTGACAAAAATTTCAGCCTAAAATTAAATATAGGTTCCGTTTGGAAAGAAGAAATCTTAACGAAATAATTCAATTTTTTTTTAATCTCACCAAACAATTAAAATCTGTTACCACATATATCAAATACAAAACAATGATGCTTTCAATTTTTTTTATAAGACAACTAATAATAATAATAATAATAATAATAATAACTCTATAAAAATAAGAGAGATAGATTAAGAGAATCTAATAATTTAATTATGAATATAATATAATTAAATTAAATTTTAAGTGACAGTTTTTATCTTCAAAATACTGCTTATTCAGATTGAAAGAAAGAAATTATATTTAATTATATATGTTTTTAAACATATACATTGATAAAAATAAAAAATAAAAAAATAACAAGAGCATATCAAATTCTAAGTCTCTCATTTTTTTTTAAGAAGTTAGAAAAAACTAAAATGGCAAAACATGTCAATTTCTCATTAATTAAGAATAATAAAATATAGCATTCACGTGCTATGGACTTAATTTGTTTTGTTTGTTAGTTTGGTTTTACCGCCACAGGGTACTGCCAATCATAATCCTGAAAGGCCACTCTGGCATTTAGATGGAATCTAATCTAATATAAGTTAAAAAAATAATATTAAATTGCATAAGTCAAGCTCAAATTACAGGACTTTGTCCTTTTTAATTTGGCGGTCCACTGCATCTCTCATTTCGTCTTTCATTTTTCTCCCTGCGCCAAAGACCCATTTGATGCTAACTCGCTAACGGACTGTCCTTGTCGTTTATCTTTTTTTTTTTTTTTTTAAACTACGCCGGTTTTCACCTTTCTCCCTCCATCCAACAATGGAGTCTTAGCTGAAGCAGATCCATTTTGGCTCTAACTCCTCGCCCTCGCTGACGTATTTTAGAGGGAGAGAAGTGTGCCAATTTCTCCTCATCACTACCATAAACCACCGCAGATGGCTTCTCATAGGCGGCGCCACCAGTATTATAATCGTCTTCATTCTCTGCTTCCTTTGATATCTGCTGCTTCTGGAGTTCTTCTCATTCTTTTTGCTTTCCTCTCCATTCTCGCTCCATCTCCTATCGATTCTGATAGCTTTCACCACCCTCGCCAAGACTACTCGGTACTCACATTTTCTATATCACGGGCTCTATGCTTACATTTGCTTCAATAAATACATATTTATTCACTCGAGAATTGTGATTCTGGATGCCGTCCTTTTTACTCATTTCATTCATTTGTTTTTATTCAGTCAAGTATTGGAGCTGATATTGCGATTGGAGAACCAGTTTTTCGTGTTCCGGTTAGGGTTTCATTTCCTACAATTTTCTTTTAAATTTTAATTTGTTACTGTACAAGTATTTATTCTTGAGCTTATTTTAGGTTTTTCTTTGGATCGTGACTTGCTTGATGTGTTATATTTTAGAGAGGAGGAGGGAGATCGGGTCATGATATTTGGACCTCAAGAAATTCCAAATTCTACTATGGATGCAGTAATGCCAGCAAGAGTTTTGCAAGTGTGTATATCATCTCTCTTCATATTTGTTTGTTGTATTTCTTTGTGTTGGCTTACAAATTTGGAAAAGCTGGTTTTACTATTTGTCCTCTGATTGGACTTGATCCTTGTTTGAAACAATTGTAACAACAAACTCGATGCTTACAGTTAAAAAAGCATTAATAGAGCTGGTTGTGGTATTTGTTGCTTCTTATTGTTGGGTTTTTCAATTTGTAAGCTTCCTATATAAGAATTGAATCACTTTTAAGCTGAACTTGGTCAATCGTGCCACAGATGCTGACACCATTACAGAAAATGATAGATATTTGCTGATTGCTACAAGTGGAGGCTTAAATCAACAAAGGACTGGGGTATCCTTCTGAGCTACCATTTTTTACTGTTGCTTTACTGGTGTTTTTTTTTTCTCTTACCAGTTTTGTCCGTGCGCCACAACCTTGAATACACAAAACCGTTCATTTTAGAGATATTACATGAATTTATATGTTGTCTTATAAGTCATTCAAGAAAAAAAACAAGAGAGTAACTTTTGCATGTATTAGTAAAAGTGGGCACATATGATTGAATTGGATTTTACTTTGCAACAAATCGATTGCATGATTTATCAGCTGAATTTTTTAACATGTTTTGCTTAGTGTGTAGGTGATTCCTGCCCAATCACTCTTTCAGTTACAGTGCCCAATCATTTGGTTGATTTAGTAATAAATAGACTCTTAAAACTCTAAAAACTACACGAGCATAATGAATTTTCTTTACATGGAAACTTTTTTGCTGATGGAGGATGCAAAACCTTGCTAAAATAAAGCTATTATCATTAGGAGGTTGATTTCAGCTCTCTAGTAATGTTTATGATAAGACACTTTTACTGATATTTCTACTAGACACTTCAAATGAGTGGAGAATCCTATGAAAGCATATAAATTTGTTGCATTGAGTCTACTATGTACCTTAAAATGGTTGAACATTCTTTGAAATTATTCAAATTTGATATCTGGACAAGCATCCAGACTCGATGCCTGGACCTGGATCCAGGTGAGATGGCTTACATTTTAGAGTTCCTTTATTGTTGCATGCATCTCCCCACCATCTCAACATCTAAACATCTTTTTACCTCATTTGTGACTTTTTTTTTATTGTTGATACACTCACTTACGTAATTCTAAAACAAAAAATGGCAAGCTGATTTAATGTTTGACCTTCCATTTTTTTTCATTACATTTTAAATTCTTCGAGATGTAATCGATTATTTACAATATCTAGCAAGGATGTATATTGTTTTGTGACTATGTTGGATATATTTGCGTTCTTTATACATGATTTAGACGAACACATTTGGTCAAGGTGATTACATGTATGATACTAATAATTAGTAATCTAACTTGATGGTTTGGCCTTAAACAGTCCCTTAATAACTTTAATGCCTCTGTTTGTGATTTAGCAGCAAATCAGTTTGGTTGCTGAGCAAACATTTCAATACTGGTGGCTGTAATATTGGGTTAAGTGGTGTTCATACCTATAGTTGTTTTTTTTTTTTTTTTTTTTTTTTTTTTAACTAGGGTGTTTGGACCATGTTGTGCTGTTGCTGCTGCATCCTGACTATAACTTATTTGATCAATTTGCTGTTTGATATAAGGTTTCATTGCACACTTTTGCAGATTACCGATGCTGTTGTTGCTGCCCATATTCTAAATGCTACTCTTGTTGTTCCAAAGCTGGACCAGAAATCCTTTTGGATGGATGCAAGGTTAGTTATGAAATGAACATAGCTGCCACCTTTTTTAGCAAGTTGACGTTCTGGAATCTTGTTTCACTGCTTAAATCTTTGAAAAGAACCAAGTATTTGAAATGTATTTAATTGCTGCAATATGAGATACTCATTATCCCACTTTGTTTCATGCAGTAATTTCGCAGAGATTTTTGATGTTGATTGGTTCATATCTTCTCTGTCAAAAGATGTCAAAATCATAAAAACTCTCCCAAAAAGGGGAGGGAAAACTTGGTTTCCACAAAATATGCGTGTTCCTAGGAAGTGTACTGAGAGATGTTATCAAAATCGTGTTTTACCTGTTCTCTTGAAAAGGCATGTAAGTTCTTGGTTCTCTATTTTTTTTTATTTACTTTCATACTCTATAAATTTGATTATGTTCCACTACATTGCACTTGTTCTGCTTGTTTTTGTATATATAATACTATCATTATTTGTACCTAAAGCGCATTATACCCAGTTGTTGGCATTAACAGAGGTTAGTTTATCTTTCAGCTTCATATGTGTTAAGTTGTTATTCTTGTCTTGCCTATGAGACCATTCGGTCCAGATCAGTAGGCAGCCATGTTAGGTCAGATAAATCAGGAGACATTTGAATGGTCATGTGGTAAATTGGATTCATTTTTATGAATGAATTTAACTGTTTCAAATGATGGAAATGCTTATCAAGTGATGGAAAGTTGTTTGAAATGGTTGATGAAATGTTTATAAGTTTGATTTAGTATCCATGATAAACTTTGCTTTTGATTGTTTTATAAGGTTTTAAAATTACATCCACAAGGAAACATTGTTGATCACATGGACTGAAACCAAATACAAGCAAGTCTCGAGCTTTGTTAATGCTATTTTTATTTGTATGCACCTTGAAATTTTGTATACTAGCATTTGAAAATCATGGACTGATCTAGTTAATTTACTATAGTTGGTACCATTACACTTTGTCTTGTGTGCTGAATGATTACCCTAGTGTATTATTTCAAAAATGACATTGCTAATATTAATTTTGTGGCAGGCAATTCAGCTCACCAAGTTTGATTACAGGCTTGCAAACAAGTTGGACAGACAATTGCAAAAGTTGAGATGTAGAGTCAACTATCATGCTTTGAAATTTACTGATTCTATTCATGAAATGGGCAAGACATTGGTTCACAGGATGAGGATGAAAAGCAAACACTATATTGCCTTGCACCTGAGGTATTCTGACTGAGTTTCATTAGAGCTGTCATATTCTTGGTTACCCTTATCCACTTGTAATGACTTCATTTTATATTGCTGTTATGTATTTTTGGACTCATTGATTAAACCTTCTCCAGCATGCTTTTAGTCCATAGGCTTAACCATCAGGTTGACTTTCACAACCTGAATTCATCGAGAAAACCTGTCAATTGATATCCCATGTGTTATGTTTTTTATTCTCACAGCTAGACACTCTTGTTTGTTGTTGTGTTCTCATTTTCTCAAAATAATTTAAAATATATATGAAATCATGTTGATATACACATAAAAGCCTCCAGTTGATTTACAGACATGTGAATGTGAGGATAATGGACGAACATAAAATCCGATAATTCTTCCATGCACATTTGAAGTGTTAATTGCATCATTACTATTTGATTTGATTATTCATACTCCAACGATAGAATGATGGGCCTGAGAGCAAAGCATAGTATCTTGAAATTTCTGGATTGGTAGTGTGCATTATGTGGAAGCTTATGTTCATTGCTTGTAATTGCTGCTGGTTTCTGCATTAAGAAGCTCTCGTTTACTTTGGAAAAGTATTATGTGGTTTCTTAATGCAACTAAATGTTTCTCACTACAGGTTTGAACCTGATATGTTGGCATTCTCAGGATGCTATTATGGTGGAGGTGATCGAGAAAGGGAAGAACTGGGTGCAATACGAAGGAGGTGGAAGACTTTACATGTAAGGTTCAAGTGACTTGCTCCTCTGAAATTAATCTAATGTAAAAATGAATTTAAATTTTTAGAGAGAAGAAAGGAAGAAATGGAAGAAATGGATCCATGTTGCAGACTCCAACTATCTTGAGATTAAGGCGTAGTTGTAGTTGTTGTTGTTGTTGAGAGAGGAATGAAAACCTAAATATTAAACATTCACTGCAAATTTGGGTTTCAAGTCTTTGGAAATTAATTGCAGAGAAAGAGTGGGAATGCAAGGGAAGAGAGAGAGGAAAGAGGGAAATTTGTTACAGAATGAAACTACAGAGAGAAGAGATAATAGTGGAAACTTTCTTGACATTCTTAATCAGTCGTCAAAAATTGGTAGCAAAGTACAGCTCATGTGCTATTTATAATGCTGCCTTGTTAGTTCTCAAAAAGAATAACGGAGAAGAAACTAAACAGTGTGATGGCCTGGCAACTAGTTAACAAATTGGTAACTATTTTTTGACTTTTGACCAAATATTCTCTAGCCAAACTATGTAGAGCAATAAGACTAATGAATCAATCCTAACAGCATGCTATATGTAAAGTTGCAGATATTATTTATTGCAAGTTCCTGTGTCTTAATAAAATTAGCATTCATTGCAGTTGAATGGTTTTGCACTCTTTTTGAACATCTGCAAGTTTTTTTTTTTTACATAGAAAATGCTGAGACCCCTGTAGTAAAGAGGATTATTGAAGCCTTATATTGAATTTGAGCCCGAGTAACTTTAAATTATGTTAATTTGATTTGATTATGTTTGTGTTAAACTCTGGAAAGCAGATTATGTATGGGATTTATGTTTAATTTATTTAACCTTTGCAGATGAAAAACCCTGAAAAGGAGAGAAGGCATGGAAAATGCCCACTCACTCCGAAGGAAGTTGGTCTCATGTTGAGAGCACTGGGTTATGGCAGTGACGTTCATATTTATGTGGCCTCTGGAGAAGTATACAGAAGCGAAGAATCATTGGCTCCCCTAAAAGCATTTTTCCCAAACCTCTATACTAAAGAGACTATAGCCAGCGAGGAGTTGAAACAATTTTCTTCATTTTCTTCCAGAATGGCTGCACTTGACTTTATTGTTTGTGATGAAAGTGATGTATTTGTTACCAATAACAATGGTAATATGGCTAGAATATTAGCTGGACGGAGGTAATTGATTGAAACTTTTGTCATCTTTATTCTTTTACTTGTTTTCTGCCACCTGTGACTAACTTTCATTGTTTCCTTAAAACTGTAGGAAATACTTTGGACATAAGCCTACCATTCGTCCAAATGCTAAAAAACTATATCGATTGTTCTTGAACAATGAAGGTAACATGACCTGGGAAGTGTTTGCCTCTAAAGTTCGTACTTACCAACGGGGCTTCATGGGGGAGCCAAAGGAGGTTAGGCCAGGCCGGGGAGAGTTTCATGAGAACCCACATATCTGTATCTGTGAAGATTCTGAGGCCAAGGCAAAGAAAGATTCAGGACCTAGAAAGTTTGGGAAGGGGTATAATGTAACTGGAGAAGTTAACACAAGTGAGGGTCCAAATATTGATGATGAACTAGAATTGCCTGATCCTGATAATGATGGCGATCAAGAAGGCCCTCTAGAGCAAGATCCATTTAATGGCACAGGTTTAGATTACGAGGGATTCAACTCCGAGGAACCTGAATTGGAAGAAATTGTCTCTGACTGACTTGAGGTACATCGTGTTTTCGCCACATGCTACTGATTCCTTCCAAAATTCCATTCCTTGTATAGGGTCATATTGCCAGTGTTGTTAACCTTCTGAATATAACACTGCTAGGATAGATTGGGGGAAAATATCCTCCTTTGAACCATGGAGCATCATCCTGTACATCAATGAGGCATGGGCCTTGACTTGAAGATGTGATATTTTATTGAGCCTTCCGTCTTTTTGCTGTGTAATCCGGAAAATGGATATAAGACGAGAGTTTCAACGATGATTTTTTGGAATTTGAGCTTTATGTCCAATTGCTTGTTCAGCTTATCGAGGGAGCGTTTATTAGGCCTCTAGTAAAAATAGAAAACATGGAACGGCAGATTGAAAACAAAAGTGAAAAGAGAAGCAAAAAGAAATGGAGAGAGCTATTATAGACGAAGTATAATTTTCATTCTACCTCTCTCTCTCTGGTCTTTCTTTTTTTATTATTATATCTTTTATCTGGTGGGAATGTAATAGGGACAGTTAGTCAAGGGTTCTCTTTTTTGTTTTAGGAGTGAGATTACTAGATTAGTATACTGCGAAGCTGTTCTACCGAGCAAATAGTCAATGTATTTATTTATGCTGAGTCAATGTCTGTCTTGGAAAGTTGTGAAATTTAAATCTGTAGAAAAAAATACAAAAATTTTTCTTGACGAGCTCTATTGTTATATGAAGAAGAAACCATTAATGCTTACTCATCAGGCTCCATTTGTCATCTCCAAATCAACGTTGTATGCAAGAAATACTAAGCTCAGAAATGAGATAACGTTAACATATGGGAGACTTTGATTTTGATGTGAATATGAACCATAGGATATATCTACAACAAAAAAAGAAAAAAAAAGTCCAACCATGTGATATTATTAATTTTACAGTTTACAGCTTTACGCATTATGTCTCATATCAATAACGATATTTTTTTTAGTAGTTTGCAAATTTGCATTAATGCAAATCAATTCATGCCACTTAAATATTCAAAACCTTTATATTAGAAATTTTTTTATTAATGTATTACTGCAAATATTCACAATTTTAAAAAATAACAAACGCAAGTATATATACACACACTATTACACTAACAAGGTACGGCTGACCACTCCATTTGTTTCCAGAAGGAAAGCTCTCCTGCTCAAAACCTCCCAATTCAACGGAACCGCGTTTTGAGCTTCACATCCTTTTACCTTGATGTGGGCCTCTTGAAGTGATCCACGATGAATGGGGCTTAAAGAAAGAGAGCATAACCATTGATAAAAATCAACCGAGTTAAATTAAAGTGAATTATAAATAAAATTCTAACACCAAGCTCAAAGGAAGGCGTCAAGGCTGTTTGGCAATGGAGAGTTAGCTAATTTTAGTTGGACGTGGTATCAGTTAATCAAGAAAAATGCAAGGAGGATCATCAGGGATTGGATATGGCCTTAAATATCAGGTCAAAATTCAAAACCTTAATTCAGTAATTTTCATAATCTGTACAATCATAACCCTAATTTCGATTCTAAGATCCATCTCAGGCTAGATGCATTTCAGATGTCAAAGCAGACACAGATCATACCAGCTTCATCACTGGCACTCTCAGTCTTAGAGAAGAAAATGAGGTGCACTTTTTCTTCCTTGAGTAGTTGGAAGCGGACATGATTGCTTAATTTATTGAATGTTCGATCTAATGAATTGGATTAAACTGTGATTCCCAGGTGCATTTGATTCGGCTATCTTCAGGCGGAACTGAACTGATATGCGAGGGTTTGTTTTCGCATCCTAATGAGATCTGGGACCTCTCTTCATGCCCCTTTGATCAACGCATCTTCTCCACCGTCTTCTCTACTGGTACCTCATTGATCCTGTTCTGTGCTTACATTTGTTCTTTTTCTTCTCTATTATTAATTGTCTTGAGTACGTTATGTAATTGCTGCCATTATTATTATAGTTAAAGCAGTATATTGTACAATTTTTTGTATTCTATGATATTTGGAGCATTATTGAAAGTTTGATCCATAAAATCTCCTTATTGCTTCTTGATTTTCAGTGAATTAATTGCTCACAAGAAAAATTAAAATCCCTGGTTGACAATATTTGCTTGTTTTCCTCACCATCTTATGCAACCTTTAGCAATACCATAACTACTGAATTTTCATGTTAATATTGAAGGTGAGCCATATGGAGCATCAGTATGGCAGATCCCTGAGTTATATAGCCAGTTGAATTCTCCTCAATTGGAAAAAATTGCCTCCCTTGATGCACACTCTGGCAAGATTAATTGGTGAGTCTGTACATCCTTCTCTTGCTAGTCAATGCTTGAGATCACCTTAGAACAAAAACTGAAAACTGTATCTCGCACCTATTCTCAAGGTCTGAAATAGTTGTATTTAGCACTTTTGAAAACAATTTGGTTCTCATGCAATCTTGTATAATAATCTTGTTTGCTGCAGTTTTATTGTGTTCAATTTTCGCAGTAAGTTTTTTTCAGTCTATTGAATTTTGTATTCACATTTAATTTGTGCGACCTTGCATATTTTCCTTTGGCTCACTTACTTTATTTGTGTATCAAACAGCATTTTGTGGTGGTCTTCTGGACGAAATGATAAGTTGATTAGCATTGATGAGGAAAATCTTTTCTTGTGGAGTTTAGATTGTTCTAAAAAGACAGCCCAGGTAGAGGTTCACAATGATATTCTGGATCAATGATGTTTTCTGGTGTTTGTTTGTGGTACAATATAATGATTGCTAATTCTATCAAGTGAATTCATTTTGTTGCTTATGACTCTTGCTGGAAACAGATTCTTGGAAGAAGCCACTAGTTTGCAATAGGTGACACTAAATGAAGTTCACTTCACTTATGAAAAAAAAAATGCATATACCTTTACCAGTACCTTGAATTCTATGCTGATACTTATTCAGATATTACTGCAAATCTAGGTACAATCTAAGGAGTCAGCTGGTATGTTGCATTACTTATCTGGTGGAGCCTGGGACCCACATGATGTGAATGGTGTTGCAGCAACTTGTGAATCCTCAATCCAGTTTTGGGATCTTCGAACTATGAAGTATGATATCTTTGCATACCTTCTCTGTTGCCCTTCTTATTCTTCTTTTTTTGCCTTAATTCTTTCTCTGACATTATCTTTATACCTACAGGAAAACAAATTCAATTGACTGTGCCCATGTCCGCAGTGTTGACTATGACACCAAGAAGAAGCATATGCTTGTAAGGGATTAGCTTTGTTTGCCCATATGTATTATTGTTGAACTGATATTAAAATTCATTTTCTATTGTAATTTTTTCTCTCAAATTAGAGCTAATGAGGATTTTTTTTTTTTTTTAAAATTTATGTATGGCTATATATTCTGTCTGTTGATGAAAGCATCCATTGTTATAGAATATGTCATTGATGAGAAAGCATACGTATTTGAGTGCTTTTAAGATGTTTGCTATCTTTGATCATATTAGAAGAAAACTACCTCAAACATAGTGACAGAGTGCTTCCCTATTGTTAATGGTAATATTTGAATGCAAATGACATAATGATATACTTAAAGTTCCTTGCCTCAGAAGTTCTCCTGTAAAGCTTGTAGAATTTCTGTCCTTCAAAGTTACTTCCATTTGATGTTATTTTGTGCTTTGACTATGGCAATGATACCAATATTGTTCCTACCTTTTAAAATTATGAAATTAATAATTGCAGGTTACCGCAGAGGAGGAATCTGGGATTCACTTATGGGATCTTAGAATGCCAAAGGTCCCTATCAAAGAGCTTCCTGGACATGCACACTGGTAATAGATTCGTGCTCTGTTAGAATTCTGAATCTCTAATTTCTTTCAGCCATGTTCACTGTTGATGAACCATTTTATCATATGCTTTTGTGTTTTATTATATCATTCTTGTTCATGTAAGTTCGATATCCTCAATTGGTTCCTATTTGGTGTCTATTGATAACTCATGGTAAGGTATTTATAGTTGTCTCATTGTGTTTGTGATTGTTGGCAGGACATGGGCTATTGCATGCAACCCTGAGTATGATGGGCTTATTCTGGTCTCTTTCTTCTCTCTCTTTCAGATACACAGATGCATGCACAGTTGGACACAGACAAAAAAATGCATAGAAGCATCTTTACATATGCTTTTGTATATGTGCAGTGGTCTGCATTTCCTTTTTATATATTTGCAGTTTCCTGACCAGAGGTAAGCGTTTGCAGAGTGGGGGTACAGATTCGACTGTTAACTTGTGGCTGGCTTCAGCATCAACTGGTGATGAGATGACATCTGAAAGGTCTTTTTCTTGGCTGTATCTCTGAAGCTTGTTTACGACTTCCTATTTTCATTCTCCTATATGTTATATTTTTTGTTTTTGCCAGCCTGGTAGAGTCACCAACTCGGCAAGTTGATCCATTGCTTAATTCATACAGTGATTATGAAGATAGTGTTTATGGTAACAGTCTAGCTATCTGGTATCTAGTTGACTGTAAATTTTTAATTAGATCTGATGAGTTTTAGCTGTGATTGTAGGTCTTGCTTGGAGTTCATGTGAGCCTTGGATTTTTGCATCATTATCGTATGATGGAAGGGTAAGGCCACTTAATGTTTATCATAGGGAGAACTAAATAGTAGAAGTGAAGTTATTTTCCTTGTGGGGGAAAATAATTTTTGATAACTGTTTTTTTATTGAGAAGATTAACCCTTGTGGCTAACTGTTTAATGATTATTGTGCTGCAAAGCTTTTTTCAAAACTCATTTCAATTTTTTTTATTTTATTTGGAATTGCATCTACAGACGTACCCTTTTCTTGCAAGCAAGAGTGTGAACAAGCGTGCATTGTCTACAGTCTATATTCTGAAACACATTGCACAAGTTTCACTTAAAGAAACTGTGCCCAACAATTACCAAAGAAATACAAGTTCTTCATGTCTTTTTTCGGGCCGTGATATAGGATTTTGTCAACACCCAACCACTCACTTTAGAATATAAAATAAGATGTGGAAATTCCACATTGATTAAAGATATAAACCTTGTGGTGTTAATATAGAAAGGGGTTATCTAACCTTAATGGCTAGCTTTGAAAGTTGATTCTCTTCAATCAATATCTAATTTCTTCACTAACCCTTCTTTTAGGAAGTGAGATTACTTTGAGAAACTGATCTAACACGTCTACACTCTCATCAATGATTTGTTCATTTGTCGCAGGTAGTTGTAGAATCAGTTAAGCCGTTCCTCTCAAAAAAGTGAAGCCAATCTAATCTATATTTTGCTCCTGGGCAACTCTCATTTGTTTTTTCCTCTGGCTAATGTAAATTGTCGATTACAAGGAGGAAAGATCAGGAATCTATTTTGGCTCAACAAGGATGGAGTGCCACGTTAATGTAAGCATCCAGTGGACAATGCTCTGTCCTAAACATGGTTGACAGTCTTTATCCCTTGCATTTCAAGCTTTATTCTTTGGAAGTGGATTTCAAGAAAGTAAATTAATCAGTAGCTGCACGTAACAATATTCTTTTGATTGTAGGCGAGTTAGAACTTAGAACCATTGTGCATTTACAGTTACAGATGTCTGAGATGGAGTTGAACTTTGTCTTTGTTATTGTTTTGGACGAGTATATATGCTGGGACTTTTTTTTTTTGGTAAAAAAAATGTATGCTAAAGACTTGCATCGACCTCTATATGAATCCAAAAAATATGAAATTTTAATGGTAAATTATTAAAAAGAATGAGTGATAAGAGTTTGAATTCTGTGATTAATGGTGTTGTGCACATAACTGTGTTACTAATAGTGTTTTAAGGATTAATTCGCTCTCTCTGAAGACTGATGTATATAAAATTCTAAGTGGGACGAATGGAAATTCAAGTTTGGGAACTATGTATTCTTCTAAGAAAATGCTTATTCTTAGTAAGCTAACTTGAATTATGTTAGATTTAATTTAAAAGTTAATAATAAGACATAGATAAAAGTGTTTAATTGCAATTATACGTTTTACCTAATAATTTGTAGATAGATAATAAGGTACTTAGTTATAGCTAAACGGTTTACGTTTTACCAAATCAAGTTGTAGATAGATAAGGTTTTAAACGTGCTTTCAATTTCCAAAAATTAGTGGCTGTTATTAAGCCAATTCAATCTTCTGTCTTTTCAAAAGCACTCGTAGAGAATTTGTTACAATGACGAATGAGCTTTATGTTTTGGGAGATTAATAATATGAAGTGACATTAAGCTTATCCAAACACAGAAGGACATGACTCAGATAAATTGTTTCTGGTTTCCTCGTCCAACAACAGAGATCCAAGTTTCTCCCACTCTTATTGTCATTATGACACGTGTATCAATTACCTGCCACGTATTCCCTGACACGCGAGCCTCCACGTTTCCAACTTATCCACAATCAAAATTTCATGGTCAACAGGTGTCGTTCCATGTCATCAAGCCACCATGTACTAACATGTGGCATAAATGTCGGAGTGATATTGGATTTCAAAATTGACAAAGATTGTGGGGAAGTACAAGTGGCAAATAGCAATTTGTTATTTGGATAAGTTAAATGAAGCCAGATTTTGGGTTACTTTCCAACGGCGATTTGAATCCCTTATTTCCACCATGTTGTTATCAGCAAGGATTTGGGTTGTTTTTTAATAATCCTTTTCTTGAGGGGTGACTTTGGATATTTGCATTCTGTTTTGGTAAAATTCAGAAGGAAAGAAAAAAAAAATCTTCTTATATTCTTCATAAGTTAGTAGCTTAGTGCAATTTATCGTAATATTTTTATTACAAATTTCTTATACTATATTATGTGATATTATCATATTAATACGTATTAATTATCATAATATATTTTTCAAAAATTATATTAAATAAAATAATATTATATAAAAAAATATTGATGATTTTTTAATTCAACGATATTGAATCATCTTAAAAGTTCTAAAATGATGAATTTAAAATATATTTATTTTCTTTTATTTGAGAAACTAAACGTGAATAAAAAGAAATATATCCTCTTAAATTTACATTTTACTTTTATTTTTATATAAGATAAAAAAAATTATGAAAAATTGAATATCATCAACTCTATTTTTATGCTGCATAATTATATTTAGCACATTAAAAATAGAAAAACTCAATTTTTTTTTAATAGCATTGAGGAATAGATAATCAAATATGAATTTATTACTTAAATCATATATATATTTTTCATTTAATTATTATTAGACGTGTTTAAAATTTAAAATTAAATAGTTAGTTAATAAGCAAAATCTTCTTTAACAAAAAAAGATAGTTATAAATAATATATGGAAGAATATATAAATTTGCAAAGCACTAATTCATCTTTATATCTTTTCTTTATTATTATTATTTTTATATATAGATGATTCTTTGAACCTTTATAGATAAAAAGCTTTTAAGCCTTGAAGCCTTTTGTAAGTCTTTTTCTTTTGTTTTCACTATCATACAATTTCAAAAAGGGGGAAAATTAATGATTTACATAATTAAATTGAGAAGAAATTTATTAAAATGTTTTTTATTGATTTACATACCTATAGTGCTGATTTGGTTTAATGATAGATTTAAGTTAAATATAGATATATGCATGGAAATCTTGGCCATTTAAAACTTTCAAATATACAGCTTAGTGAGCAAACACAATATAATAAATTTGTTTTTACTGTTTTATGGATATTCATCTTCATCCAAATCAATAGGATTTTGATCCATTCAAATTTAAATATTACATATATTCTCTTAAATTCTTTTCCAATTCTTTTACGTTTTGGCTTTGCATTAAATTGTTGATAATATATAGATATTTACTTATATTTTATATAAATTTTGTCATGTGTTATTTAAATTAATAAAATTATTTGTTACTTGAGTTTAAATTTTATTGAAAAATTATTATTGATTATATTATTGTATATTTTATTTACCAAATAAAATATATGAGATTTATATATCAATTTTTAAATAAATTTTAAAAATTTAATTTTTACCCTCGTAATTTTATTCTCATTCCCTCGTATCTCGAAATGAAATAAGCTTTAAGTATTGATTTAAAAAAAAATATTGAAGTGAGTACTTGGAATTTAGTATAATGTTAAAATAGAATATGTATTTAAGGGTTTTTATAAATATATTTTGAAAAGTAAAAAAAAATGATTTAAAAAAAAATAACTTATTCATATAACATGGTTTTATGGAGGATAACGAAAATTCCATCTTAAAAAGGGCCAAAAAAAAATGTAAAAGAAAATGATGACACGTGGCAAAACAAGAAAAGAATAACGGATGCAAAACGGAATGTGGGTCCTTGTTGCTCACGTGTATATGATTAAATCACGGATTGGCAGCCATGGCCGAAATCTCCACACCGATCTGATCTCACACACGCATGGGCACACTCACACACACACCGCATCTCTTTCTCTCTATCTCGTCCACTGCAAATTCTTCACTGTCAATCCAATTCCAATGTCTCAACACAAAGATTCTCCCAATACTCTCTCTCTTCTATCTCCATTGTCATTTTTTTCTCTTAAATAAATAATAATTTTATCAAATAATTTATAAATTTTGAATTGAAAAACTCCTCAAGTCTCCTTCTCTCTTTCCACTTCAAAACCGCTCCCTCACTGCCTCTTCATATATTCTCTCACTCTTTTTAAAACCTTTCATTGTCTAGGGTTTTTCCATGGTATTTTCGTAATTTTTTTCTTCTCAATGGAGGCGAGTTCCAGTGGTTTATCGACTCAGCTCCATTTCAAGCTCACTTGTCTGCACATTTCTTCTCCTTTCCATACTACTCTTTATGGACTGCAACTGAGGAAGAAGAAGAGGAGGGCCTTTGTGGACCTAGTCGAGCTGAGTCGAATCAGTTGTTGTTGCTCCGACTCTGTGGCTCCGATTCGGAGGACGACCGGTTCGGGTAAGTGTTCAGAGAAAATTGACGACAAGACCTCCCATAGGGTCCGTGTTCAAGCCATTCCAGCATTGCCTTTTGCTTCTTCTCAGTATGTTACCTTATTTTTTTTTATTTTTTATTTTTTTAATTTGTCCTAGTTCTGTTTTAATAGTATTTTTTGTATTGTGAATTCTTTACTAGTGGTGACTATTGATCTTATAT
Organism: Aleurites moluccanus; assembly: GCA_948193065.1. Taxonomy (NCBI): domain Eukaryota; kingdom Viridiplantae; phylum Streptophyta; class Magnoliopsida; order Malpighiales; family Euphorbiaceae; genus Aleurites; species Aleurites moluccanus. Next base: position 23,387 of record CANXYC010322197.1, on the reverse strand, counting down.
TTGCTTTGTGGAATTGTGCTTATCTGGATGATTTCTTCTAAATTTTGCATAATTAGCTGAGCGATACTCATCACATTAGCTAATAAAATATTTATCTTTTTCAATTCCTTCAGAATTTGTAAATTTTCAGTATCAGTTCTCAGCTATATATTTGACAGTCATTCATTTAGACAAAATTGGCCCTATCAAGATGAAAAAGTCTACTGCTGATAGCTAATTAACCAAATTACATTGCTTAATTCAGTATATATGGAGTAGTAGTATGATCGCTATATTGAACTCAATGATTCGAATTCCAAATACATGTTGAGGAAATAGTTTTAAGAAGATTCTGCAGTTTTCTATAGGAGATATGTGCTGAAATTGTATTGGTAGATTTATCTGTTTATTTTTTTTATAACATGGTGGAGGATGCTCATGAGTCTTCTATCAATGGACAGTTTTAATTGTTCCCTTATATTAACTTTCACTCATCTGGTGAGACTAGGCACGTTTCTTTTAATATATTACACAAGTGGCATAACCTCTCAAAGGTTTATGATGTTGCTTTGTCTTATGTTACTGCACTGCAGGTCTCTATTTGTTTCTAAACAAGAAAAGTTTTCTCCCCGTTGTACCCCAAGAAATTCTGGCCCACAGTCCCGAGACACCCCACCAAAAAGAGGTAATCTACTTTATTTTCCTTATTATTTTCTTATTCAGATATACCTTGGTCCTGCAAAACCTATGATGATAGCCTACAATGCTGGATCTTTTATAATTAGACGTTTCAATGTCATGCTTAATGCTTTTGTATATGGTGTTCACGGGTTCCTTTAATGCAGATACTGGTATTGCAAATGAAAAGGACTGGGGCATCAGCTTGTTGAATGAAAACGTTAATGAATCTGGCACCAATGAAGATGGTAGTACTTGGTACCGGGAAAGTGGAGAAGACCAGGGTGAAAATGGGTACAGATGTAGATGGACAAGAATGGGGGGACAATCACAAGATGGTACCTCAGAATGGAAAGAAATGGTATAAAATCATTTTGGTCATATTGTTTGGATGTATGAGTGTTATTGATGCAGGAGGGAAGAAAACTCAAATGAAGTTTTTATAAATTAATTTAGATAATGTAAAATTCTAATCAATCAGCAAAATCACCCATTAGATGATTGATGAATTTGTGATTGTCTCCAATTCTAAACACTATTAATACCTCAATTACCATACTAGCTGATATGCTAACAGTGACGTGTGCAAAATTCAGGAAATGATTCTTTCTCTAATCATCTATTTTGGTTAAATGTTATCGGCCATTGTGTTGCCCTTACTCCCCTTTTATGCATCAGTCAGTTGAAGTACACTGTAGTTTCAGGAGGATGTCCCTTCTTGATGCCAGAAATCCTTAGCGGCATGCAAAAATATTTATGTTTTCCTTGCTCCTCTTTTACCCATCTATCAGCTGGGGTGGATTGTGTATTCAGGAGTTGGACTTTGATTCAATATTAATATACCTTAGTGATACATGAAACCTTAGAGACAAGCTAACATATTTATGTTGTGCTTACTCCCTTTTATCCGTTTTTTAGTTGTTTTTATCTGTCTGTTGGCTGGAATGCACTGTAGTATTCAAGAGGATTTGGACTCTGATTCAATATTCATATCCCTAGTTGATACATGAAATTCTTAGATGCATGCTAACAGATTTATGAAGACTTGAGGTTGGGTGGGAAATTTGAAACAGAAAAAGATAAGATGCCATCTTCCATCGTTGCTGGTTGTAGTGATTATAAAGGCTATGCCTGTCAATCTTCTGAAAATAACATCATGGTGCTAATAGTCAGGTGTCATAAATTTTTTTCAAACTATGCTACATTGTCATTGTTTTATGACCCTATTAAGTACCATCCCAGGTGGATGCATTTAATTGGATTTATTGATCTCCTTGACAGTGGTGGGAGAAAAGTGACTGGACCGGATACAAAGAGCTAGGTATATTGCTTGCCTTTTTGTTGACTATCATAATTAATTTTTTATGCATTTTAATTGGATTTATTGATCTCCTTAATTCTGTTGAAGTACATACCTTCAGCCTGAATTTATATTTTGTAGGTGTGGAGAAATCTGGAAGGAATGCTGAAGCGGATTCATGGTGGGAAACATGGCAAGAAGTGATCCATCAAGATGAATGGAGGTCAGCTATGTACCAATGGCTATCAATTTCAATGAAATTGAAAGCTTTTCCATGAAATGAATTTCATTTTACCTTGGATTATACTTTTAATTGGTAAATTACTGGTTTATTTTCATTGTTAAATTACTGTTTTATTTTGTTATTGCAGTAATCTAGCAAGGATAGAAAGGAGTGCACAGAAACAAGCGAAATCAGGGACTGAAAATGCTGGATGGCATGAGAAATGGTAAGCTGATAGTAAATATGCACAATAATATGATGCATGTAGTGTATTGTATTATTTATGCAAAAACAAATGCTATCTACTAATCACTTTATATTAATTATTCACCAATTTTGGACTAAGGTGGGAGAAATATGATGCTAAAGGCTGGACTGAGAAGGGGGCACACAAGTATGGCAGACTAAACGAGCAGTCATGGTGGGAGAAGTGGGGAGAGCATTATGATGGAAGAGGATCTGTTCTCAAATGGTTTTCTCTAATTATCATTTTATGATTTATATCTTTTGTTGGATTTCAATCTGCTTGGAGTTAGCTTTTGTTGTTCTGGATTTGACATGCATTGATACGATTGACTGTAGAAGTAGATGCTTATATCTATGGAAATTGAGATTTTGCATTCAATAATATACAGCTTGCATGACAGTAATACTGAGCAATAGGCTACCATGAATATGAAAGCATCAGGATTTTTTAGAAACTAAAGTATGTCTCAGTAGATATAGGAACAAAGTCTGTGATGAATAAACCTGTTTTATATCCATGGCAATTATATAATAGAAGAACTTGTAAAATACATGAAATTCTGCGGAAATCTTAAATAGTTTAAATTCTGAATGCTACTACTGTTTTATCTATTAGTCTGCTTTGGCAATCATTTTAGTATTGCACCAAGTTTTGCTTCCTGTCATTTTTGTCAGAACTTCCCAATTGGAAGAGCTTTCAAGTAGTTTTCACTGGTTTTTTTTTTTTCACTTATCAGGACAGATAAATGGGCTGAGACTGAATTAGGAACCAAATGGGGTGACAAGTGGGAAGAGAAGTTCTTTGCTGGTATAGGTTCTCGCCAGGGTGAGACATGGCATGTTTCCCCAAGTGGTGAACGTAAGTGTAACCTGGGTGCTGCATATCTTCTTGCATTCCTGTCTTGTTCTATTTGTGGACCTGTTCTTTGCATATGTTTATTTCTTTTGGGTCACTCAAAATGCATGGGAGCCACCAACAGTCTGTCACTGTTTGTGTCTAAATGCCAGTACTTGTGAAATATATACTGTTTGGTATTTTAATCAGGGGCCAATGACCAAACTCATAAAATATCTTGGACCAAAATTTTCTATGGAATAACATTCAACATTTCATAATATTTTTTGAAACTTTTACCTAAGGCTGAGAAATATGCAGTCCCAAGTGAAGCTTTGATCAGCGCAATCATTTATCAAATATGCTTTTTTGTAGGCTCTAGTTTAGCAACTTTAACACATTTCTTAAAAGAATCAAACAAAGTCAAGTACAACCTTGGGCCAAAATATTTCTTAATACAAGCGGTTCATCCCATTTGTAGTCTTACTTTTACCATTTAATGTTATAGTAAGCAGTGTACATGTTCAAAATTTGACCATGATAAATGCTTATTTTGTTGCTGCTAAAGATTTAATTGCAAGAAACTATTATAATCATAGCTCTAATGTTATCAGTTCTTTGCTGTTGACTACATTCATCCATTTACTCGTGTGCTTATCGAGTTGGGAAGAAACTTCCTCCCACTGTTATTTGCCTATATTACCCAACTTATCTGGTTATTGAACTTTGTTAGAATTCTTAGGATTTTCTGTGGTATATATTTGCATCACTAATTATCAATGCACTCACGTTAGGCTTCATCGGTTATTCCTGCATTATTTTGTGTCTATTTGGTGTTGCAGTTGAAATTGCATTTTGTAAAGCATGATTTAAATGTTGCTGAAAGGAATAGTTTGAGACTATATTTTAGTTGCTTTCAAGTTACTATAACCAAATCTTGTTGAATCCATGTTAAAAAAATAATTTTAAAATCATTTTCATTTAATATATTTTTAATGATGCTTTTAGGATTCCAAATACACCCAATACAATATCTGCAGCTTTTGAAATCATTTTACAAGTTCCGACCTTTTTAATTGGAATGTCATGGACATGATGCAGTTCTTTGTTTTACTGATTTACTCTCGTAGAATGCCATGTCCATAGTTTCATGTTCTGGATAGGCAAGTGAACTCCGAGAGTTGTTATTGCCTAAAAGATGAATTCCTTTACCTAGTCTCCAGTTTGTTGAAATGTTCATTTTTGCCTTTTTTTGTCATTGAATGAAGTTTATGTACTAAACTTTTTAATTTTTCTTGTTCTAGGTTGGTCAAGAACATGGGGAGAGGAACATTTTGGAAATGGGTATGAAACTTTATCTATTAAAAGAATTTTGTGTTCCATCCATCTTCATTTCAAAATTAGTCCTTTCTTTATGTACTTTTGAAATCAAAAGTTGAAATAGGCATGTTTATTTGTACTGTATTAACATAGGCCTTCTTTATCTGTCCAGCAAAGTTCACAAATATGGGAAGAGCACAACAGGTGAATGCTGGGATATTGTTGTGGACGAGGAAACATATTATGAGTAAGACATGCTTCTCTCTTGGTCATTGATGTATACAAGAGGCTAGTCAAACATTTTTGTAGGGATTTGATAAAAATGCAAAATTCTTTCTTGGATTAGTAATTAGATTGATTTAAACTGACACGGTCTGGATTTGATGAAGGGCTGAACCTCATTATGGATGGGCTGATGTTGTGGGTGATTCAACTCAGTTGCTGTCAATTAAACCTCGGGATCAACCGCCAGGAGTCTTTCCAAATCTTGATTTTGGATCATCTCCACAATCTTCGACTGATGATGACTCAGACTTGCCTCCCCCATCTTCGCAATGAATAGCTGATTTGCAGGCTCTATATATTTTGCTCTAGGTGGTTTTATATCTTATCTAAATCCATTCTCCTTTTAACAACTAGTCTTGTAATTGAATATTGCTTAGTTACTATCCATTTGTTCATTCTTTGGATGGTAAACGCATCCATTTCATGCTGTGGTAAATATTTGAACGTTACTTCAGATTCTTATCAAGTTACTGGCTGCTGATGTAGATTGGCTGGTGAGAGGTTGAAGTTTGTGGTATGACGAGTCTTCATTAAGTTTAAATTTAATTTGTTAGTCATTATCTGGAAATTAGGTTTGCTAGGTCCAAAAATAAATAAACAAAAACATTGGCATGTGGCTTTTACACCTTGGTTCAATATCCATCTAGGCTTTATTTTCCACTTGGCCGGATATATTTCTTGAAACTTTTCTTGACTAGTTGAAATTTTGAAATTTTTTGAAATTGAAAATTTACCCAATTTTAAAACTAGCTAACAGTCAGAAGCATTTCCTAGTTTTTAACTTCTACACAAACGTGGAATTGGTTTGTTGAAATTTCCCAAATATCTGTTTCCTAGGCAAATTATTATTTTGTTCTATGTCAATATTGCCAGTGGGTTTTTGCCTTTTTAAAAATGCATTAAAAAATTTCTGTTGTTTAACTTCGTGTATTGTTTTTATCATTCCGTCTATATTTTGACACTTTACCATGAATGTTAATTAAAAAAATAATTATACTTTTACTGAATCATATGGCAGCTGTATTTGTAGATGGTTCTTCTCTGTACCCAACTTCAATCGACACTTCTGTGGATGATACACCATTCTTTCCAAAAACCGAGATCATGAAAAATATATAGCAACATATTTCTTTATCTTTTTCTCTCCTCACCCCTTCTTTTTCTTTTGTATTTTTGTTTCACTGTCTATTGGCAAATTGTTTGATATTGTTGTTGATGATGATGAGTGCAGTAGCAGAGAGAAGTGTGTTAATTTAAAATCAAGGACAAGAAAAGCAAGAGGGAGGGAATCAGGAACATAGACTCTTGTTATTCTTAGTCCCTCCATCGAAATTTAAATGCTAAACTAAACAATAAATCAACAGTAGACAAATTTGAACATTAAGGATATTTTAATGTATTTTTAAAAGCACAGTAACTCATTAATAATATTCACCAAATATCAGATACAAAATAATATTTTATTCTTTTTTCTAAGCAGAGTTGTTTGACTCTTAAAACACTTTATTTTCATTTATCCTCATTGAATTTTGAATTAAAAAAGACTAATCTGCTCCTTAAAAGGATCTTTTATTATTTTATTGTTTTTAGGAAGAGACGTGGGCGCATTATAAACTATTGACCATATAATTTAAGGTCGATTTGTTAAGCAGTTGAACTTTTGAGCAAATTTAAAACTAACGCGTGATTTGACTAATAATAGTGGTTGCCATTAACAAAGAAAAAATTGCAAATATACTGCACTTGCTTGCGTGTTTAAATCATCATATATTTATAGTAAACAAGTGATCAAATAATACAAGTAGAATCCAATGCATCCAGTCCTAGCACATTAAATTGTTATTGGGCTTTAAGAAGTAGTTAAATTTACAATCGAATTATTATTGGGGTTTAAAAAAAAAAGGTAGTAAAAATTACCAAATATTATAAAAAAAAACAGTTAACCCGGTTGGCTACAATAATACGGTACAAGTGTATGTATGATATTAACTTCATGATAAAGCAAAGCAAATATGAAATGGCTAAAAATTCTCAACAAATATCACATGACCTCACTCACGCCAAAAGCCACTGTTCTCCTAAACTCCTTCTGCGTTTGGTGATTTCTGCGTACGATTCCAACGACAAGAAGATTTGAAATACAATACTAAGAGATGCTCAAGACTCCACAAGAAACCTCCTCCATGTATATTTTGAAACGGTTCTCCGATCTCGATTGGAGATTTCTCTTCTTAATTGTTCCTCCTCTCTCGCTCCTCCTTTTTTTCACTTTATCTGTTATACCTATAAGTCCTATTTCCACCATCGCTCCTCTGGCTTCCTATTTCTTCAACAGGAATCCGGAGAATCTGACCGAATCGGTGGGTGTAAGGTCGTGGAAGGAGGAATTAGAGCAATCGAGAATTGCGGTGTGTTTGGTTGGTGGAGCTCGAAGATTCGAGCTCACTGGACCGTCGATTGTGGAGAATATTCTCAAGGTGTATCCAAATTCAGACCTCTTTTTGCACAGTCCGTTAGACCAAAATGCTTACAAGTTCTCGCTCTTGAAAGTCGCCCCGAGAATAGTGGCCGTTCGCATCTTCAAGTCCAGGCCCATACCGGAAACTGAATCTGAAGTCCGAGTCCTCACAGCTGCGAATTCCCCAAATGGAATCCAGGTTTTCCCCTACTTTAAATTATTTAATTGTTATTATTAGTTTTTGAAGGTGAAATTTCAACTGCTGATTTTGACTGTTTTTATTGGTTTTCCGGACGAAAACTAATAGATAAAGATAATAATAGCCACCGTTTGAATATAATATAGAAATTACTGATAATGGAGTTAATTTTCTGCAATTTTTTATGATTATTTTTATTTTTATTCTATTTCTTTTATTGAAACTGAATTCTCCAAAATTAAGCGTATTTATGTTATAATTAGGACTTTTTATTTCTCATAATAGGGAAAATAAAACTATAAATTAGTACAGTATTTGAACTTTTTATATTTATTTAATCCCCCTTTTTGACTTTTCCATATATATATATTGTCTAGCTGTGGGTCGTTCGATCCAAAACTGCATCTAACTATGGATTCCAGCTACATTCTCAACAGTTTTAATGCAACTAAAAAAAAAAAAATAGGTTCATAAATGTTTTTCTTTTTAAATTTGTAGGGTCTGTTGCAGTACTTTACCCTTGTAGAGGGATGTCTCACAATGATAGAGGAGTACCAAAACCAAAATATTTTCCAATACGACTGGATAATCCGTACCCGAGTTGATGGCTACTGGAACTCCCCACTGGACCCACATAACTTTATTCCCGGTAAGTACCTTGTCCCACCTGGCTCCACCTACGGTGGCCTCAATGATCGCCTCGGTATTGGAGATTTAAACTCTTCAACGGTCGCCCTCTCTCGTCTGTCTCTCATTCCCAAACTTGACTCATCTGGGTTTCGCTCGCTCAACTCGGAAACCTCCTTCAAAGCACAACTCACTACTCATGGCGTGTCGTTTGTCACTAAAAGACTCCCTTTCTGCATCGTGACGGATCGGCAGTATGGGTTTCCGCCAACCCGATTTGGTGTTCCTGTGGCGGCATTGTCGAGCCCGGGTCCGCTAAGTGGAGCCAAGTGTAGGCCGTGCAAGCCAGTGTGTGAAGGGAGCTGTGTTGCAGGTGTAATGCGAGGGCTTGATAATGGATGGAGCTGGACTAATTGGGAAAATGGGACGCTGAAGCTATGTGATGCTCATGGTGAATGGGAGGAAGGGTGGGAGAAGATATTTGACAAAGTAGCAGGGAAGAAACGCGCCGCCGCGAGGAAGCGGATTTCGGGTTTGAAATTTAAGCAATGCGTTGATGATTTCAATGAAATGAAGAGTCAGACTGCCAAGTGGGACAGTCCGCCGCCGGAGGAAATATGCAGGTTGGGCCTTGGGGAGCATTGAGTGGGTTGTTTTGTGATGTTAGAGAGAGACTACTGTAAAAAGAAAGAAATTGAAGAGTTTTTTTTTTTTTAAGTGATTTTTCTTTTCCTTTAAAAGTAGATGGGATCATACTCTTGTAATTCTTTTTAGAAGAATACTTTATTGAGAAATTTTAACAGAAGCAGTTGTAAAATATTGTGTTTATTAGTTTATTCTGAAAGTCCACTTATTGGATTTAATCCAATAAAATTCAAATTTATGATTTTTTTTAGCCATTAAGGTGCTTTCTGAAGCCATTAGATTTAAATTAGTAGATTAAGACGTAACCTAAGTGATAGATTGAAGGACTATTGCCAGATAAATTAAAGTAGGAAATAGTAATAATGGTCAAACTCTTCAATGGACTTTCTTTCTTTAATGCCAAAAAGATTGATATGAAAAGCATGTTTTTCTACCTTCAAGCTTTTCATTTTAGCCGTCTCATCAAATACGTATTATCATTTATTTAAGGTAAAAATACAGATTGGATTGAATTACATATGAAAAACCTGAAAATATCCATTTTAATATGCTCCCACACTTTATACATTGAACCTATTGAAAATTTAAAGAGAGTTTTTCTCAAGTTCAATGACATCTTATATTTCACGATCGATGATAATGTTTTTGCGTAGATTGAAATATTTTTTTAGTTGTTGGGTTTAACAGTCCAATGTCTCATCCATAAAGATAAACACTAAATGCTTTACTCAATCCTACAACCATAAAATTCAACTTAATTAATTAAAGTGATTTTGGATTTAGGCTACAAATAAAATAGTCTCCCTCCAACTAACACTCTTTCAAGGAATGATGGTGGATAATTGCAATCCACTCATGGCAAATTTGCAACTTGAACATGGAAAGCAAATGCCACAACAATCCAAGTATCCAACGACCACTCTCCACTGCTTTTACACCTAAAAATCCACTTTTCTCGCTTCCTATTATTCAACATCATTTTAGCTACAATTACGCAAAATTCAACCCGTTTAGTTTTGGGCTTAAGCCAATATCCAAGAATAGGAATTAAAAGAATTAACAAGTCCACACCAAGCAACTGTACGAAGTCCCAGTGGAATCAAGAAAATTATTATTGACTGTAAATTACATTTCGAACCTTGTAATCTTTGCACTAGAGCTGGGCTAGACATGTCTCCAGTTCAAGCCCAAGTCTATCTTCTCTTCCCTGCTTAATTCAAGAACCATTCGTGCAAGAAAAAGAGTGCATATGGTCTAGTTATTACATATTGATTAAAAGGGAACCAACAACAACCAAAGCTCAATCATACTTGAATTATTTTTAAAACTGAGATTGCAATTTTAAATTTCAGTCAAAACTTCATTTTTTTTTTTTAAAAAAAAAAAAGCCCAAACTGTTAAAGATGAATATTGAAGTCACTGAATGTAAGATTGACCAGTGATATCAAGATCTCGATCACCAGTTGTAGGGGGTGGTTTGTGCTTGGGCTCAGTAGTGAGCTCCTCAGATAGTCCATCAGCACTTTGGGTCTCACTAGCGGGTTTCTTGTTTTGTTGTTGCGGTGGTGGTCCTCCTGCCTCGTTTGCATACATTCCACCACCGTATGCTTCACGAGTAACCGGCTTCATCCGTGAAATTTGCGGTGGTTGATTTAATGTTCCCTCCCTTTCCTGCTTCTCTCGATCCGTCTCCATTGTTTTGTTGCTTCTACTCTCATCTGATTCCCGCTCGGTCATTTATCAATTTCTAGCTTCAAGTAAATTGCTTAATTGACGACACGCGTGCCATAATTAACTGCGTGGCAATTATATGCAACTGCCACGTTTCTTGCAATTTTTTTGTCTTTATCGACTAGATTGTAAAAAAATGTATGGAGTGGAATATTATATATATATAAATAAAATTTCTCATTCAGATTATATATAATATGACGTGATGTGGGATGAGATTTTTTTAAAAAAATTTTGCCTGATTAATGTAAAAAAATAATCTTTTTTTAATAAAACATTATATTTATTTCAGTGGGATGAGATTTTATATTCAATACAAGTAAGCACAGCTATATAATAAGCATCACAAAATGGGGTGTCAAAAGGAAGTCAAACTGTTCAGACTTGTGCAGAGTTTGACAAGGAAGTCAAAATGTTCTTAGCGACTTTGGTGGTGATGTTGCACTCTCATCTAGTTCTCAACATTCTTTTCCGCATACACCTACCACTATAAATTGGCACTTGTATATTATATTGTTATTATAATTATTATAAAATGTACAAAATTCAAAAGTTCAATTTTTCAAAAATAATTTTTGATATGTGTTTAATTGTTTATAGCTCCTCGAGTCTGGCAGTCATGCATGGATCTTATTTTTGTGTATGCATTATTTATAGGCTATATATACATGAACTGACCTCAAGAAAATAACTTGGAAATTTTCAGCATATCCCACAAAAAATGGTATTAGTAAATCTAAATAATCTGAAAAATATTACCCAAGACCAAATACCAAAATTTATTTTATACACTCGACTTAAGAGTAATGAGATATTTTAATTAATATAATTCTTTTTTTTTATTAGTAAAAAAATATCAATATTCTTTTTTATTTCAGATATTTTTATTTTATTAGATTAGTATATACATTCAGTGTATATAAGAATTTTCTTAAATTATATATTTGATATTTCCTCCTTTTCTTTTTTATTTATTGTTTAATTAAAATAATGATATAACAATTATTCAATAGTTTCAATTATAGAAAAATACTAAATATAATTAAAGTATTATTTTTTTATTATAAAAATATGTGAAGTTATTGAGTATTTAACATATATATATATATATATAATAAAGGATAAAAATCAAATTAAGAAAAGAATTAGATCATCTCGATTTTTTAAAATTATAAATAAATTAAATAAATCAAAATTTATAAAACAGTTGATGAAAAGGAAAGAAGAGAGCACCACATAATTACGTATGTTAATATAATATAATAAATAAAATATATTTTTAATTTAATGAAAAATAATTTAATTATATTATATTTCATTATAGTATATCAAATATAATTTTAATATTTATTTCTTATATAATATTATTAAAAATAAAAAAATTGTAAATGAAATCAGATTGAAGACCGACTTATAAACAGGTTAAATGGAAACTACGTACTGTCTTTAAAATAATACAAACTCAATTTTTGTATTCGAGAGGCAGAGCTTAATTAGTTGTGAACTGTGACAGCCAACAGAAATTAACTTGGCATGTTAGTATTATTAGTTAGGTAGAGGGCAGAGCAAAAATTATTTAGAGAAGAGTACTGGCTACTGGCATTTATAACGCGTTATTTGTCCAACTTGTAAAATCAAAGCCACCATTTTAACCCCTCACTTGGATCCACATGGTCTGCCCCATGACCTCACCCGTCCTAAACAACACACGATATGCATGTTCATGCTCCCCTCTCCCGCAAATTATAACTCAAATTTATTCAATTTTCATATATTGTCTTATTAATATTATCCCAAACTTTCAAAGTAAAGTGAAGAGTTACTATCAAACACCCTATATTTAGATTATGATTAATTCGAATTTGAGTCAAAATGAGTAAAAATTTTTTATCATTTATTTTTTTTTTTTATAAAATTTAAACTCGAGACATTAACGAGAGAATATACTCTTTGCTGCCGGAATCAACCAACTGTAAACTTATAATTTCAAAGCAAGACATGAAAGTGGGGCCAGGATCAAAACAGCCTGACAAGACCACTTGTGTCTCCTCTCCAGTTGAAACGGAAAAGGAAATCATATAATATATATAACCTGCCTTGTTTTCGGAATTCTAACCTACGCACTTAACTAACACTAACAGTAACAGCTGTATTTATTCGCGGATCTACTCTCCGTCCTTTTTATAAATCTTTCATCTCCATTCCTCTCTTCTTCACCATATCGCATTTTATTACAATTCAAATTCATTAATCTTTCATACACAATAATGGTAGGCGTTTTCAAGCGCTCTCTTTCATTTCCTAACAAAATTCCCAATCGCCCATCATCAAATTCAAAACCACCCCACTCTCATCACATCAGATCCATCAGTCTTCCTTGCAGATCACACCCTTTCATTTCCCAAATCAGAGATGAAATCAATGCCCTCAGAATTTGGTCTTCTAAATCAAATAACAGAACATCCTCTTGGCTCTGCGATGGCTTGACCCGCCTTAAAGGTGTTCATGATTATCTTCATGATATCCTCCGGCTTCCCCAAACCCAGGAATCCCTTCGCTGCCAGCCTATTTGGGTAGAGAAACTTCTAGAAAATTTTCTTCGTTTCGTTGATGTTTATGGAATCTTCCAAACATCTGTTTTGGCTCTGAAAGAAGATCAACTTGCTGCTCAGGTAGCAACAAGGAAGAGAGATGACTCCAAAATTGCTTTATACATTAAATCCCGTAAGAAAATGGCTAAAGAAATGTCTAAACTCGCTTCTACAATTCGAGATGTCTCGCAATTCTCTATTCCTGGATTTGATAAATTGTCTATTACTGAAGCTGAACTGGTTGGTGTTATTGGTGATGTTATTGAAGTAACAGTGACAGTTTCAGTTGCTCTTTTCAATGGAATTTCCTTGTCATTTGCTTCAAGAAAATCATCATGGATGGGACTCAGATTGCCAAAGAGATCAAAGAAAGTGAAAATTGAGGAAGGAATTCAAGAATTTAAACAAATTGATGCAGAGAGCTTGTGGGGATTAAGACAGAAGGGAGATGAAGAAGTGAGAATGGTTTTGAAGAGGATGCAAGATTTGGAAGGATGTATTGGTGGCATTGAAAGTGGAGGTGAGAAAGTGTTCAGGAGTTTGATTAACACTAGAGCTTCACTACTCAATAGTCTCACTGTATAGTAGAGGGATATTAAAGATCAAAGATAATATTAACACACAAGTTTCTAAATTTTTCTTTTTGTTCTATTTGGGATTGTCTGAAATCTAATTATGGAAGGAAGTGAAAACTGTCAACAGATTTTATGAACAGACATAGACTAATAGTATATAGTGTTTTTATATTTGAAAATTTACTGTCTTCGATCCAGTATTTGAAATTTTCATTCTTGGTTTTTTTGTCTGTTTAATGAGTGGTATTGATTAAGATATAATTACATGTATTAATGGAACCATAAATATATACACTAATGAATATTAAATTTAATATTAAAATTATTTTTAGATCTAAAAAATTTCAAGCAATTACAAGTGGAAACCAAATATTATTCAAGATATATATAAATATTGTACTATCTTATTCTTAAGATTACATCACAAAAAACTTAATTTTATTTCATTTATATAAATTTTCTAAAATATAAATGGATTTTAAATTTTTTGATATGATATATTGAAGAAAATTCTTATTACAATGCACAAGAAAATTCTTATGATATATAAAATTTCATTTGATCTATTTAAATATAATTTTTTATAATTTTAATTTATTTAAAATTTTTACACTTATATAAATTTTAATTTTTGATTCATTTGAAATTAATTGGGTTGGTACAAACTACAATTTAAAGCAAATCAAGCTGTTTATGGTTGTTATAGTTACAAATGATCTATCCGACCTTCCTATCTTCCAGTCAAAATTAAAGTTTTGGAATCCTTTTGTCCTTTTTCTCAACTTAACAATATAATACTACACCCAATTTAGAGATTAAAAAAAAAATAATTATTTTTTTGCTTTTAAAATACCTAATATAGTAATTTCATCATGATATTTTAAAAATATAACCACTCTCTCCTAACAAATATCACAATATATTATTATACCCTTCTATTTAATTTTATTATGAGTCAACCGTTAGTCAATCATATAAAAATAGTAAAAAAAATAAAAATATCTTTACTATTTATTTTTAATTAATTACATTATATTTTTTATTTAAAAATATTTTTTAGGGTTAAAAAATTTATTTTCATATTTTTTGATAAATTTTAAAATAAAAAATAAACAAAACTATTTTATAAAAAATATTTTTTATTTTTTATTTTTATTTTTTATTTTATAAAATAATTTAAGAAGAAATTAAATTATTTCTTCTTAAATATTTTAATATAAATAAAAAATGTATTTTCATATTTTTAATAAATTTAAAAATAAAAAGTAAAAAAAAATTTTTATTTTTTATTTTCAAATTTTTCATTTTTTATTTTTTAAAAAATAAAATAAAAATATTTTTAAAAAATATTTTTATAAAAATATTTTTATTTTCAAATTTATCAAAAATATAAAAATTTATTTTTTAATTATAAAAAAAATTTAAAATAAAAATAGAATGTAATTAATTAAAATTAAATAGTAAAGACATTTCTGATTTTTTATTATTTTTGTAAGATTGACTAACAGCAAAATTATATAGAATGATCTAATAGTATATTGTGATATTCATCATGGAGAAATTAATATATCGGATCATTTTATAAAAAAAAAAAAGTAATTAATCAAAAAAAAAATTGTGACAAAGAAACAGAATACGTATAAGGGGCGCACGTTGTTGAAGTATATCAAGAATTGAAGCAAAGGCAAATTAACCAGCACATGGTTTGTTAGATAATTGAAGGTTATATATCAGGTGTTATTATTATTAAATTTAAAAATGTGGGTTTTGCTGGAAAGCCATTTAATAATTAAAATCAAATCATATATATATATTGCTTGAACACAACTTTTGCTACGATATAATAATCCAGCTCTCGTATATTTATATATGTTTAACAATTAATTAACAAACAAAACCATATAATGCTTCCTATCATTGGCCTTGCTTCCTTCGATTTCCCAACTTGTTCTTAAAAAAAAAAATGGATATGTTCTCCACCGCCATGACAACCTATTTTAGCTAAGAACTTAAAGAGTAATAGTGGTCCCTTAACCTTTAATGTGCCAATCTTATATGTATGCCAACAGAGACAAAGAATTGCATTATAGTATATTAATAATTTTGCAATTAATTCTTGAAATAATTGAAATTTCATTAATAAAGGATCTATTCTATATATGTTGGGCTCCACTAATCTAATGTATGTTTTAACTTGTTCCTATTGTTTTGGAACTAAGTAGTAAGGTGATATGGTCGTTGGCGTTAGTTTTGTTAGATAAGTTGATTTCAATTGGTTTGTTGTATAAGAGATAAATTGAAGCACTCAAATAAATTATTCTAAAAAGTTTTGAACACTTAAAAGAAAAGTTCATTATATCGTCTTCTTTTAATGTACTTTACAAACATGTTCATATTCTATTTCATATCCATCATGTGGTTTCTGGTAAATAATTCATGTAGATGCATACTGAAATATTATATGAAAAATACTGATTACAAAGAAAAAACCTTTTTTTTTTTCTTTCCTTTCCTTTGTGTATTAAATAAATGGTTTAAAAAAGGAGTTTGATTTCAACTAGGCATTGTGATTGGGTTAGAGTTCGATCAAACACAGCCATATAAAAGGTTGTATGGGCCTTCTTTAAAACCAAATGTTCCCAAAACCCGACCTCATAGCCGGACATCCAATCCTTCTTCTCCCTTCCAATATTAATTAAACAAGCAGGTCCTTTAATGGAAGGCCTTCCATCTTGATCTTACGTCCCCAGTCGGCATGTCCCAACCCATAATAAAGGCAGTTCCTTTAGAACGTAATAGGTATGCCCTGAAATTTTTAATTTCGATTGAATCACTAATTAATCCGAAAAATTCCTCTAATTAAGCTACTGATAAAAAGAAATGAAATTTATTGTTACTGAAATGAATGCTTTTCAGCAATATTTCAATCGCTTGGACCACAAAGATATAAAGGAAGTTGGACCCCTCTATAGCCAAACTATAATACAATAAAATTAACTATAAATAGTAACTATAGCAAGCTCAGTTTTTTTGGCTTTTCCAATGAGAACTGTACCTACATGTGCTTCATTTATAACCTAGTTAAGTGCCAGACTCTTTTAATTAATTAGTTACACTCTTCTATATATATGTAAAATTAATTGATGAATATATTTGAGGTAATTATTAATTTTATGAAGGCTGCATTCACCTAATCATTTCGTAATATGGTTATGATTAGGATTATAGAAATTTCATTAATTGCTTAATAAGTGGGCAGAGTTGCTTGCTTTTGCGTGAATAATATACTGTCTATTCTTTTAACTGAGGCAGATGGGCATTTCCTATTAGCCTATTTTGAATCAGACCGTTGCACCAAGTAATCGAGTTCATCTTTAGGACGAAATTACTAATCATTCTTGTACAAGGAAATCTTAGATAAAATCAATCTACTTGTGATATAATTATAGATTAAATAATCAATACTATTAAAATGTAATTAGGGCACAGATATATATCGCATATATTATCTAACGATTTAACTTGAGAATTGGTGATACTAATAAAATTCATTTTCTAGCAAATAATGCACATCATGTTCTTGGAATAGGTCATCAAACATAACAAATTAAACTAATCCAATATACATAAAACTTAATTAACTTTATTAATGGAGATTAATAAACCACAGCCAAACCCAACAATAATTGTACTGCAATAACATTGTGCAGCAACATGGGTGAAAGGTTACCTTTGCCATGCCTTAGGTGGAGGAACACCTATGATATATGGTGGTGGGACTAAAACAACTTTCTTGCATGCTGTGCTGTGAGTAAAGCTACGTATATATTATATTTTTTATATAGCACTATCCCAAAAGGTATGGCCTTTCCAAGGTATTAGGACATATACAGACTTAGAATGGGGAAACATGCCTTCTCGTCCTCTGTTCTCTGCTACCTCAATAACAAAAGCCAAAAAGCAAACACAATACAGACAATTCCTTTATTTATTGAGTTGGAATTCCACTCCAATCTCCTTTTAAGATAGGCTTCACTTTCAATATCTCCATCATGAATGGTGACCCCTAATTTACTTGTCCTCTTCAAGCTTGTTTTCTTTTTTTTTTGTAAGCTATAGATATGGCTTTTACAGCTTTTACTAAAACCAAGGATACAATAGTGAGCAAACCACTTTGGGATCATTATGATTAAAGAGTTGAAATTTCGTTACCCATCAATCATCATTCATACAAGAAAAAAAAAACAAACAAACAAACAAACGAACAAACGAACTACCAAATTATGATTAGTATTATTGGTTGGTTTGAAAGTAAAATCTTCTTTTTGGCTTTGTCAAATCCACTATGATATGCACTGATATGGCTTTTTGCATATAAGCAGTGGAATTAAAGGTTAATATAGATATGGATGTTGTTGGTTTGAGATCAATTGAACGTTATATATTCCAGTTCCAAAAGGGGAAAAGGCATATATATAAATTAAAATGATAAAGGAGATTAATTTGCATATAACTATAACGGTAATAATATAGGATTAAATGGTGGTTTGACAAAAAATTTTGATGTATTTATTAGTTTTTTAATTGCTAATAATTGCATATTTTTTTTAATAACTATTATTTATTAAATAACTCATAGGTAGTGAAATAATTATTTTAAAAAAAATTAATTTAAAATTTTTCTTAAACAATTCTTACTTATTTAAATAAAAAACTAAATTATTTTATTAAAAAATAATATTTAAATAAAAGTTAAATATTTATATTTATTTTTAATAATTATTAAATATATTAACATCATTAATAACAATTAATCGGTAAATAATTACCAGTTTTAAACTAGCTGATAACAATTACAAATAATGAAATTAATGGGCTCCTAAGAATAATTCAAACATAAATGAATATAATAACAAAATCAGGCATGACCTACCTACCCAGTACCTAGCTAGCTAATAGACAAATCCCGAGTCTATCAATAAAACAGTCCTTTTAAAAGTTTTTAAATTATACTAATTACCTGCATTTTAATGACCATTTGTTTAATTTTAATAAAAAGATGTGGAAAATGTGTACCGTAGGATTCAAATCTTATACAAGAGAGACGTTATATGCAGATCCCGCCACCATTAACTTCGTACGCTTGACTCTACTTTCTGTCTTCTCTTTCTCCCCTCCTTAATTAGCTAATTTCTTCAACTCCCTCATACAAATTAAATGCACAAATACATTCAATTCTTTCTATTTTCGACTCTTCACAATCATCTCTTCTTCTTCAATTAAAACGTTACTTCATCGATCGATGGGCTGCTCCACCTCTAGAATTGACTATCTTCCGGCGGTGTCACTTTGTCACGACCGCTGCAAGTACCTCGAGGAAGCGCTTTACCAAAGCTATGCCCTTGCCGATGCTCACGTTGCTTACATGAACTCTCTCAAGGCTGTTGGCCACACACTTCGCCGTTTCTTTGATCAAAACCTTGATAATCGCTCTGATTCTCAATCTGACGGTGGTTCCGGCCCTTCCACTGAACTAAATCCTTCCGGTTCCAAGTATTTTCCTTCACCTGGTCATAATCCCTCCAGTTCAAACTCAGAGTCGCACCTCGATTTCCCTTCTGATTCAGATGACGAAGAATCTAGAGACACTGATTTTGATATTCTTCACCGAATCCACCCCAATTATTTTGACCGTCAAACTCCGACTCCATCTAGATCAGATTCTTATTCTTATTACGGAAATAATGGTGGATTGTTTCGTTCTCACACTCCTTACGGTGCCTTGTCTCCAGATGGTGGTTCTGCCTGGAAAACTCCCTCGCCTCCTCCTCCTCCGAGTGGCTCCACTTGGGAGTTCTTAAATTTATTCGACACATTTGAGAGATATGAATTGCCAACTAAGGAAAAGGAAGAGATTCATGAACTTAAGAACAAATTCGAGAATGAAATTCGTGGAGATTCTGTCAATTTGGCCGAAGAGGAGAAGCAGAGTAAATCCAAATTAACAGTGGAGATTAGTGATGTGAAGAAACATGAGGTTCATGTCGTTTCTGAGAAGGAGAAGATCAAAGAGAATAAAGATTCAGCAAAGTCTAAGAATCGAAATTCCACAGAGATTTTGACAGAACTAGAGAGTCTCTTTGAGAAAGCTGCAGAGTCTGGAAATGAAGTATTAAAAATTCTTGATATAGGAAAATTTCGTTATCATGATAAGAATTCTATCTATCAAGGTGAATTTCTCAAATTTTAGTGCGTCTTTTTTTTTGTTTTCTATGTTTTTCTATTGTGTTAAAGGTGAATTGATTGTTCTTTGTTTCTTCTATAGGAGTTTCTTCCATGATGTTGCATGTGGTTACCCCATCTTTTCTAGTGATGCCCTCAAAAAATACAGAGAAGATTGGTTCTGTACATGTGGGCTTTGATGAAGATTTGGCAGTAATTTCAGATAATTTGTCTTCCACTCTTAAGAAGTTATGCATGTGGGAGAAGAAACTATATGATGAAGTCAAGGTATACTTTATTCTTTTCCTAGAAGCTTTAATCTCTTTACATTGCTTTATAGTATTTTTCTTTTCTTTCCCCCCTTTTTTTTTCTCGGAATGCATGCTATTTCACTGATAAATACAAGGTTGTTGTAACACTTTAATTTGTATTTCTTTTCATAACTAACGCAATTGACACTTTTCTTTGTTCCTTGTCCTGTTCCCTTCTTTCTTGCCTGCTTAGCTTTAATGTAAATTACATAATATTTGAATTTTATTTTCTTTAAAGAAGAGTAGAAAAATTTTAATTCAAGTACTGGATTTGCTGATTGACTTGATTGTTCTGATTACCTTTTGCATTACAAATGTAGGCAGAGGAAAAATTGCGAATTGTGCTTGCGAGGAACTATAGGCAGATGAAAAACATGGGTGAGAAAGCTCCAGAAGCCAATAAAATTGATTCTGCTCGAACTTTAGTCAGGGCATTATCTACTAAAATCAAAGTTTCAATACAAGTTATTGACAGGACCTCAGTTACTATCAATAAGCTGAGGGATGAAGAGTTGTGGCCACTAATTAGTGAACTGACTCGAAAGTATGTGTTATTATTTATTTTCTTACAACTAAAAATAACTTGGAAGTTTCACCTTAATCTATTTGTTATTATAGGTTACTTGGAATGTGGAAAGCCATGGTAGAGTGTCATAAATGTCAATCCCACGAAGTTGAGGAAGCCAGAGTATTAGATGCCATTGTATCTAATGGGAAATTTAGTGAAACTCATTTGGAAGTGGCAATACAACTCAAAATTGAGCTTCAGAACTGGAATCTGAGCTTTTCTAATTGGATCACAGCCCAAAGAGGCTATGTTAAGGCCTTGAATGGTTGGCTTCTAAAATGTGTTCCATATGAACCTGAAGAAATGCCAGATGAAACAGCACCAGTCTCTCCTTGTAAGACAGGGGAACCCCCTATGTTTTCTCTCTGTAACAAATGGTCACATGCCATGGGTATAGTCTCAGAGATGGAAGTGATTGATGCCATGAATGGATTTTTCATGAATGTTAATCAACTAGTGGAAAGGCATTACACATACTTACAGCAGAGGCTGACTGCAGATAAATATTTGGAAAAAAGAATGAAGATTTTGGAGAGACAAGAAAAAAGAATGCAAAAGATAATGCAAGCTCGAGGGAAGAAAATGTGTCAAGGCACTCATTTCCCTGGAGGGGCTATGCATCAGAGTGAAATGACTTACAATAGTAGTCTTCATTTGGGTCTGAAACAGATTTTCATTGCCATAGAGAAATTCTCTACCAAAAGTTTTCAATTTTATGAAGAACTTAATGTCCATGTTGAAGAAGGCAGCCTTACTTGATTAGTTAATTAGTACATCACAATTACTTTATGATGGTTATGAGTTGGTGGATACAATTGGTGTTATCAGTCTCATATATGAACAGAGACATTTCATATCATTTCCTTTCATATTCTCAGTCTGTGATCAGATATGCACAATTATGAAAGATGTGGCTCAATAAAATATACAAAATATATATTCTCTTTTTTATCCATATAATACAAAGCAAAAAAAAGGAGGGACTCTTAACCTAAAGGGTAAATGTTGTCAAAAAAAATATAAATATATTTAGAGCTTAAAAAAATAAACTACTGTTAAAACAACTGTTTATTTTTTTCAATGATTTACCAATAACGACCTTAAATAATTCAAAAAGCTAAAGAGAATAATTGGGATAGAATTGAAAATACATTAATAAACATATGTTGAAGAGGGACGAAATTGTAAAAGCAAGCAACGAATTGCTGTTCAAGGAACTGTATATGAACAGTGATATGCTGTAATGTACTACTCAACTGCTATAGAAGTTGGCATCTACAGCCTACAGCAAATTAGTATCAATTTATCGTACAAATTCGCATCCATTTGACAGAATTACAACTCATATTTATTCAATTTAATTTATAATTTATTTTTATTTGTATAGAATTTAAATTTAAAAATTTGAATTTTAAATTTAAATTTAAATTAAATTCTTTACCATCATTAAAATTAAGTAAATTTAAATTTAATTTAAATAATTATTAAAATTTAACCCTTTAAATATTTAATATTTCAAATTATAACACCCAAAATATTTTTTTTCAAAGAATAATAATATTATGAATAATATTTAATGAATATAAAAATATTTATCAATTGTATAATATTTTATTATATAAAGTAAAGAAAAAAAAATTATTAAATTTTAAGTATAAATGTTGATATTATTTTATTATATGATAAATTAAAAATTATTAGTTATTTATTAATTAATTATTAATTATTTGGAGTATGATTAGAGACAAATTTGTGAAAATGGATGAATATTTATACTCGTATTGGAGAATTTAGGCAGTTAAAAATTTAATAGCTGTGTTTATTTTGAGTGAATAAATTAAGATAATTATTTTAGATTATCTAGAATTATTATAGAAATTATTTGGATGGGAACTATGAAAAAATATTGAGTTTAGCATTAATTTAAGAATTTTCGGGCAGTAAATTATTAGTAACTGTGTTTTTATTGAATGTAAAAATTAAGATAAATTTATATTATTTAATTTGGTATTTTAGAATTTGATAATGTGGTTTATAAATTCATAATTTTATTAGACAAAAATTATTAAGTTTAAAAAAATTATTTTTGAAGAGGGAATAGATGTTTTTTAAATGATTTATTAAATTTATGGCTAAAAAATATTTTTGAAGAAATATTTTTCTGATAATGATATTTTAAAATGATATGATTTTCTTGATTTACATAAGTATGAAATTATGTTTAATTAATAGAATTAAATGATTTTCAATGGTTGAGATAAATTATGAAATTCAATGAAAATGATTTAATATGGTTTAATTATTATTTTATTTCTTGAATATCAAAATGAGTTTTCATGAAAAGAATGAGTTGAAATTAAAATATTTTTAAGTATAAAAGGTTCTTTTATATATAAACGGTATTTGAATTAATTATATAAACTATTTTAGTAAATATGTGATGTTAACATGATTTAAAAAAATATTGTTAATAAAATGTATTTTTTTAGAATTTTATTAAGATTTAAAAAGAAAGTAATAAATATTATTTTATGAATATCAATTATTTCTTTTATTTATATGGTTAGCTATTAATAAGCTATATTTAATTAAAG